>OMNN01056638.1:5186-21581 GCA_900302755.1 Chromis chromis
AAGGGAAATTGCAGTCTTACATTTGCAATTTGCATATTACAAAACATACATAACTTACATTTAGCTGACATGAGGTATGTAAGAAAAACAGTACTTTTAAAAAACACACGTGGATCAAACTACAGTATAAAACACAAAATAGGAAGAAGAAAAAGATTTACAATACAGACCCTTTCCAAACAATTAGAATACAATGGAAAAGTTTATTTATTTCCATAATTCCATTCAAAAAGTTCAACTTTCATAGATTATAGATTCAGGGCCCACAATTTAAACGAATTCCTGTTTTCATGGGTTTTATGAGCTGAAAGCCCAAATTATGTAAAAATAAGCAAATAAATACTTGAAATCATTTGAATTGTGGGCCCTGAATCTATAATCTATAAAAGTTTAGCTTTTTGAATGGAATTATGGAAATAAATCAACTTTTCCATCGTATTCTAATTTTGTGGAAAGGGTCTGTATATAAATGTTCAAACTGCATATGTTTCCTCCCATCAGCCCGTCTGAAGCCCGTCCCTGCTCCCACCTCCTCGGCTCTCATGCACTCGGACTCGGACCTGGACAGCGACGACGGGCAGGGTGGCGTTCCCTGGACGGAGCAGGAGCGAGGCCACCTGCTGAGGCCCCACAACGGTTCCCTGAGGAACGGCCAGGGCCCGGCCCGGCCCAAGAAGCAAAGAGAGGAGCTGCTATAGCAACAGAGGAGGGGGGAGCCGGCCGCCGTCCTCCCTCAGTCCTCCCCTCTGATCCTCACTCTTCCTCTTTATCTTTGGTTTTCCTCCACAAAAACCTCACACCTCTCATCCATGAAGACTGGAACTGAGCAGCAGGAGAGAGGAACATGCTGGAGACATGCTGTCCTACTGTCACTCGACTGAACCTGCTGCCACACTGAGCCAACAGAGGGACGAACTGATGCTTCAGACTCAGGCTGAGCACTGCGTCTTCAGTGGTAGATAAGAAATAAGCCCTATAATTTAACACAGACATAAGGAATGTACTGCTGCCCTCTTACTGCTGGCTAACATCGAACTGTGTGAGAGGACGTAGATAAACTCTGCTTCAACGACACGATAAACCAGCCACTCGACACCTTTGCCTCTCGTAGACACGCATGTACAAACACGTCACTGTTTCAGGTCGACCTGACGCTACCAAACACTGCCATTTTTAAACCAATGGTTAACTCTGCTCTGACTGACGGAAAGAAAAAAACAACCAAACCAGAGCTACAACAGCGATGGACCCACCTCCAAAAAAAATCAAAAAAACATGTGCATGAAGAGCGACAGAAGCAGCTCTGGTACAGTCTGATACCTGAGCGATCGGCTGCATGTTTGTGTGTCGGGTGTATGTGTGGATTCTTCTGGCTGCGGTGCCAAAACATGTTTGTTCAGAGCAGTTTGTATGTTTTTATGTCTGTTATTAACCCACAGAGAAGTCACAATGTTGTCAGAGTTTAAAAAAAAGTCACTGGAACACACACTGGATTCACTCAACAGGGAAGATAAAGAGGAGGAAGATGACGCTCTTCATCCTCGCTCACCTACATAAGTCATTAATGTACTGACTGCTTGAACCACGAAGACCACTTGAGTTTTTGTTTTTCTGTGATTAGACGTCGATGCACTTTGATTTAACGTCCGCTGTCTCATCCTGTGTCTGAAAAGGGAGAAGTTGGTCTGTGATGGTTAAAGTTGGAAGGTTCAGCCATAAAATTAGGACTTTGCTGCATTCAGAGTTTCTGTTCTTTCTTACAGCTGTGTAGTAAAAGTGAATGCAGCTCCTGTCCAGAAGCACCTTAGTGATTTTAACGCTTGTGTCCAACGAACTGGATGGAGACAGGTTAATCCAGGGCGAAGCTGGACTTTTAATCTTAAAGTAATTTTTAAATTTTTTTTGTTCACTTGTGATTTGTTTGTGTCCAAAATCTGAGCAAATTTCTCTTTGTTTTCAGGTTTGCTAAAGGATGGGTTCACATTTTTTCTTTTCAAGGACTAAAACAACAGCCAGGCATCCATGTTAGCTCTCAAACAGGTTTTACTGACTGCAGTCTTTCTTCTTGGTCATAGCGGCTGTTAACCCTCTGAACTCTGAGCACATTCTGTCCCATTTTCTCTCTCTGTTGGTTCATTTTTCTCTGCAATCTAAAGTCCTGCAGCTCTATGGAAACAGAACAACCATGAAGGAGGAGGAGGACTCAGAGATGTCTACTGTGCAGTTAGAATGACACAACTCTGAAAAGCACTTCCTGGAATCAGCAAGTACAACATTTTTCCAAGTGTCCACATGTGTTACCAACACAGGCTTTACATACTATAGATATTTAACTATTTATATTTTTAATTTGTTTCCGTACTTGTAAACACAGCCTGCAGTTCAGTCCCTGGTCACAGCTCAGTCACTACTGGCTTCACAATTAGACCAAGGAGCGCAGAATGTTTAGTTTTATACAGAATCAGGTTAGAATAAATGGTTTATTTGTGGTGAATATTTAAATGGCACATAAAATTCTGTGATTCTGACAATATATCGTAATTTTAAACTTATATTTAGTTAATTTTCCAGAACCACAAGTCACACATGATTAGTTCAAGAGCCTTCAGAGAGTTGGAAATCAGATGTTTGTTTCTGTCATTTTGGCATTTTCCTTTCAGACCTGCAGGCGGGTTTTGGAGTTCAGAGGGTTAAACATCTTTTTGTAGCTAATGTAAGAAAGTCAAACCGATATAGATGTGTTCCAGAGTTTTGGTCTTTTAGTTTTAAATATCCTCTTTTTTTAGTGCTTGCTTGGTCGGTGTTGCCTTGTTGAGCTGCAGGAGAAAACTAAGGAGACAGACAGATATTTGTTACATTGAAAAGCAAAAATTAGGCGGTTGTTTTTTTATGAACGCCAGCAATGTTATTAGAAAATGGTTACTGTGAAGACACCACTTGACTCCACACCACTGCCTGCTCAGCTGTACTCTGCTACATGCGCTGCAGACGGAGATGGAATCGGAGCTTCTTGGCATCTTTTTCTGCATTAGTTCCTTTTCAGACAATGTATTTGCCTGGAACTGATATATATTTGTGAAATGATCATATTATTTGGCTGTTACTTAAATGATAACTGGTCACTTGAAGGAGATATTTTAATATTGAATGTGGAAACATTTGAATCGATTTTTGCATTTAAGAATTGTAGATTTTGTCACCCGTCACCTACGTTAAGAAGGGAGCTCTTAGTAAGTCTAAGTGTGAATCCATCCTTTAAGCTGTAAAACCGACACAACAAAGTAAATCTGTGTGATCAGAGCTTTACAAAAAGCATTACTGGACTTTATTTAGGGATACGATGGAAGCTGTGAGTCCAGACGGAGCTAAAAGTGCTAAATCCTGGAAAACAAACAGTTTCTTCCAGAGCAGAAGGTTAATCTGAGGGATGTTTTCTTCTGCCAGCAGATTATAAAAATACTTCAACAGGAGGTTTGATTGCTCCTGTTTCTACTTGGAGGTGTTTGTTGGCTCGACTGTCCTGATAGAAAACTTTAACCAATGACTCCTCCCTGAAACATGTCACTGTGTGATGCTTTGCATGCAGAATGTGAAACCTCCCCACAAATCCACATTTTGAGCCACTCTGTTTTTGGTTGTTGATACAGTTCAGCCTGAACTCTGTGAAATAAGCAACCGTCTAAGAATCTGTTTCTTACTTCTTCAGTTTTTAAATATTTCACTGATTTTTTTTTTTCTGGCCGTGTTTTGCCGTCCTGCGTGAGGCAAACTAAAATCAAGCGCACCCAAGTGCCAACTCTGTAAAATCTGTTGAACACTTTGAAATGCTCTCGTATTCTTCTTGTTTGTTTGCACAACAGACTCTCTGACTCACTGTCGTTTGATTGTTTCCCAAAAACTCATCTCATATTTAACGACACAGATTTCAGCTTTTCTTCTGTTACGTTTGCAACATTTGGGATTTCTAGAAGTGAACTGACCTCGACTCCGATGAGTCCACTGTGAAGGAAGACGGAGAACATGTGGAGTAAATGAAGGGGGTTTGATTTCTTTAGTTTTTTGTTTTAATGAAGGTTTTAGTGAAGGACCACCCCTTCCTCTCTTTCTGTGACCTGATGCAACTGGATAATCTGTAAATTCAAATAAAATGTTTGGGTTTGTTTTCTGATCTGAGCAAAGACTTTGATTGCAAAAAGCTGCACTTTCTTCACTGCTGGGGACACATTGAAGATTATTCTGGGTTGGAGGTTGTCACGGCAACGTATTTCTGTCTGTATAAGATGAAACTCGTCACCTAGAAGCATTTTTGTTTGAAGCGTTTTGATGTTTCCTCCTTGGAAATTTCTCAGCTCCGTAAATCAGACGGCCACATGTTGCTGCTCTGATCAGATCTCGTTATTCCCACCGGCTTTTATAAGCACATTAACCTTTGCTGCTCCATTAACGCGGTTTGAGAGATGATGAGTCCATAAGTGACGCCTTTTATCATCAGTCCTGTTAGTTCACCTCCTAAAGAAGCCGAGGTCAGTCAACATTTTCCATCTGAGGCTGTGGAGGAATCAAGACTGAAGAGCAACAAGTAACATGATATTTATATTTTTAAATGCCAGGATTTAAGTTGGCATATATTTTTAAGTCTTTTGTGTTTTTCTTTTACAAGCAGCTGAAATTTCACTTTAAAGTAGGTCAGAAGAATCCAAATAAATTTCCTGATTCTCTAAATTTGAAGATTTGCTTCTGAAGACATGCAAAAATAATAATAATAAAAATTCTATTGTGATTATTTTTGACAGATATGAGTCAAAGCTGTAGTAGGAATGGATTTTTTTTTTTATTATTCTTTTCCACTGAAAAATAGAAACCTGATCTGATTTGCAGGTTTTGTCGTCTGTAACAATTTGGATATTCTATTTATGACCATATTGCGACATTACTTGAATAATTAGTCCCACTTTTTGTCCCTGTAAACTGAATATGTTTGGGTTTGGGGCTGTTGGTTGGACAAAAAGGAAGTTGCTGCTACCTAACTACATTATTGTTGCATTAATAGACAATAAATAACAAATCAATTTGGTTTTACTGCAATTTGAATAGTATTGATGTTGTAAACTGAAGATCTTTAGGTTTGAGGCTGATGGTTGGACAAAAAAGAAGCTGCTGCTGCTCTCTGATTACATTTATAAAGCAAAAATAACATTAGATTTTTGCTTGATAACCATAATCACCATCATTAGCTGCATCGTTCATTTGATTAAATTCATTTTTTTGCACTGTTTTGTGCATATTTTCTGCAGGTGTGGCTGTTTTTCTTCATCATTTCAGGTCTGGAACAGGAAACTTGAGTCACTTCACTGCAGCCAGCATGTCCAAACATGACAGAACAGCAGAAGCATGCAGCTCTGATGATGTTTCCTGCACAAAACTGAGCAGTGAGCATGCAAACTGCAGATAAATGGAAGTTTGTGCTGCTTCCTCTTTGTTGGTCCCGTTTTACTGCACTCTGACATGTTTTTGCTGCATGTTGATGAGAGGACGGACAGCAGATATTTCATGTGTTTCTCCTCGTTCCGCTGCTTCTGTCTCTCACACTCCTTATATGGGAAAGGAATTAGTTGCGCGAACAAGGGCGGAAACGCGGCGCGGTGACAGCTGGGTAAATTCACCGACATCCAGGAAGAAAGCGACGAAGCCCAGTCTGCTGTGCGACCTGCTGTCTGCTCACTCCCACGGCGAGATAACGGACCAAATCACTGCTTGACCAGGTGAGCAACTGAGCTCCATGCGGTTGTTGCGCTAAAACGTTTGCGGCTCGTTTAACGGAGCGGAAAAAAATGAAGCGAAACGAACCGCAGCGCGCCGCCGCTCCGTCCTCGTCCCCGAGACATCGAATCATTCACAAATTATTTATTGAAATCGGTGTGATGCTAACTGAGCCGGTTAGCACCGGCTTCTGCACCGTTAGTCCGCCTGACACACACTTTTAATGGTTATTTTTTAACGTCCGCCGTGACTTCTGCTTTCTAACGGAGCGGACGTTGGCTCACTGTGATGCGGGAACTTGGCGTGTTAGTGCAGCGTTAGCTAACAGGGAGGGCGTGTGAGAGGAAAAATCCAGGAAATACCGAAACAGACAGCAGACACTAACAACAAGCAGCTACAAATAACCGACACCGGTGAGCTGACTCACTCTGTTTCAGTCTGTGGAGCTAATATAAACAGTTTATCAGGACTTCCAGTAGCTAGCTTACTTATTGCTGCCGATGGTGTCATGACATATTTTGTATCCCCCTGAAAATGTTTCCTTATCGCTGAAATCGCTTTGTCTCACAATTTAACGTTATTATTAAGAAATCATTAGGAAATTATTTTATCTGTTAGAAACTCCACCTCTTGGTTGTTTATATTTAATCTGGGTTTGACTGATATGTGACAGTTTGTGGGCTAACGGGGGATAAACTTGCTCTGGACACGGAGTTCTGCGTTACACCTACCGGCTCCGCTAGCTAACTGGCTAGCTTTAGCCGCTTTAGCATCCCTGATTGGAACCCGGTGATCGCATTATCACCGGCAGCTTGAACTTGATTTGTTGGAGCTCTGAGCCCACCGGAGCAGGACGATGACGGAGGTCAGAGCTCACCGGCCCGGCTGTGGCCTACTTCGCCCTCCGCAGTGATTAAAACGCGTGTTTCTGCGGAAAAACGCTGTAAACGCTGAGCTGGACGCTCCCTCCTTTATGTCTGAACGTCTGGCCCCGAGGCTGAACACCAACCTCAGCCAGGCCTAACCTACTTCACTGCTCTGTGCTCAACATTTCTGCCATAATGTCCTGGTAAAGTAGGTCTGCTGGCAGGGTCTGATTACTGCAGAGAAAGCTATAATATAAAACAAGTGAATGGAGAGGCGTGGACACATTGGAGGTTCAGCCCAACTCAGCAGTCTGTGGATTTTTACCTGATAATTGCTGCATTAAATAGAGTCACGCAAGAGCAGTTTTAACAAAAAGCAATAATAAGGACTTTAGATTGATACAGAAGCATATACGAGCCATTAAAAATACATAAATACAATGAAACCTATAGAAATGAACAGGCCTTGTGGAGGAAAGGGAAACTGATGCATGTTGAAACTGAGATACTGTGTCTGCTGTAACTGTAGCTCTTAGTTGGACTTCACACATCTTTATTTTAGTTTTGTAATGTCTTGTCAGCTCACCTGCTGCAGCTCCAGTCACATTTTTGGGGTTTTATTAGTATAATACTGCTGATAACACACTTACAGCTGATTAATGCAGCACATAACCTGTCTTCAGGTAATATGTCCTTTGGGGTACTTTTGTAGTCATAAATAAATGTCTGGAGGAAAGTTTTTAATCCACATACATGTATTGCATGGTTTCTACTTCAACATAGTTAACTTTTCTTATCTTTTAAAGGCAAAATATAAATCTACAAAACAATAAGGAACAATCAAGCATTTAAGTAAATACAGAAGCATATAGGGGCCACTAAAATAAACCCACAAAATCACAGTAGATAGAAATAGGCCTTATTTGGTTTTCACAATAAATTGATTATTGATTGTTAATGTGACTGATACTGGGTTAAGAAAATTGCTTAAAATTTGCATCCCTTATTGGAATAATGAGGGATTCTTACTTTTTTTTTTAAATAGATGTGCAAGTGCTCATCAATGATTCAGTGCTCCAGGGTGAAATGCGTCTGTACTCAGACCTTATTAGTTCCTCCTTAAACATTATTGGCTTGGCTCGAGCTGCTATCATTTAAACCATAATTCAATGGGCAACTTTTTCTAAAATGCAGTAAGAAGCACACACCCTTCTGCAGCGCAGTAAACAGATCTGAACTGATACATGTCTTGTCCCTCTATAAAATCCACACTAAGGCTGGTCTTACCACAGAATGGGATTAATGCCTCATCATGTACTGTGGAGCAATACTGTTCTAAATGATGAGGCTGATGCAGTAAACTGAGACTAACTGTAGCTCTGCTTCTCAATCATTTCTCACTTTTCTACCCTGTCTTTAGCAAAAATATGTAAGCAGTTTGTTGTCTAAACAAAAGTAGCAGCTGGAGTTTGTAGTTTTTCACAAATGTTACTCAAATAGGAGTAAATTCATCGCTTATTGGGAACTGTGACTCAAATCAGTCTACAGTGTCCATGTTAACTGTAAGAAACACATCATTTAGTGCAACACTGAGGCCTACTGATGAGTTTTAATAGAAGATAGATCTGTGGATACACGTACTTGGTAATGGGATTTGTTGACAGTAAAAAGATATATATAATATTAAGAGACTTATACATGCTGAACTGTTTTCCTAAACTCTAGTTAAGCTTCAGACTTTGGTTCTTCCACCTCTGGAGCTGCAGCTGCCCTTTAGCCTACAGTTTCACGCCCTTTCACTTCACTTTAATCTGAGGAAAATGGTTTTTAAAGGCACAGTTTCCTGGCTGCCCTCATGTCTGTGGAAAGTTGTTTCTTCTTCGTTGACAGCAGAGTTTCCTCGACGGTCAGCACTTGGCCAGAACACATGTGGTCGCTTCGCTTTCATGCATTTTAAGGTGAAAAGTATTTAATCTGACGTATCAGGGCTTCTTCCAGTAAAGTAACACGTGTCTGTGTTGGGGGTTTGCACTTAGCTTGACACAGAAACAGTTTTAGTGTTGTTAAAACGGCACATTTAGCCACCTTCAGGACCTTTAGGTGCTTGTTTTCTGCACCTTTAGGGGCGACTCCCTTCCTGTAGTGCAGGTGAGTCATTTCTCAGGTGGGACCAGGAAGTGCTGAGATGTGCAGGTATAAATGCTGCTGAAAGAATGTAGGTCAAGGGTAGAGTGTGTGTGTGTGTCCTGCTGTGATCCAATTCATGTTCAGCTTTGTGTATAAGTTAATTTACTACAACTCTTTGAACGAGTGCAGCAGGAAAAGCAAAGTTGAGGCGTTTGGAAACTGAGACACTGTGTTTGCTGTAACTGTAGTTCCTTAGTGGACATCTTAAATGTTTCTTGTAGTTTTTTAAGGTGCTGTCAGCTCACCTGCTGCAGCTCCTGTCACCTTTTTAGGGTTTTATTAATGTAATACCACAGCCTTAGGACTGATTGATGCAGCACATAACCTGCCTTCAGGTACCATTATGCTGCTTATTAATACTGGCTTCAGTCTAAAGTGTGAGTCATGGCACATAATGGCCTTTGGGGTATTTTTGTAACCTGGACTAGAAATCTGGATGAAAGTATTGAATCTCAATACATTGCATGGTTTGAACTGGTTCAGCCACAAGAAGTGTTTTTTTTAAATATCAAGACAAATATTTACATTATTCGTGAACCTGATTGTTTTTTGTTATTTTTATCAATTATTTGAAAAATTATCGTAAAAAATGTAGGGAAAGTTCCTTATTTCCTCTTGTTCAGTTTGCTATCAATTAAATGGAGAGAATGATAAAACCTCACAAAGCTGAAACCATACAACTTGTGATAACTATGTTTTTATAAAAGCAGCTTATCAAAGTAGCTACAGGTTATTAATATAGGATCAAACTAATAATTTCAACATCTTTTCCAACACGCCACAATTGCATTGCCTTAATGTTCCAAAAATAAGCATTCGTTTTACAGGTTTTCAGTATCAGTGCTGATAGAATAGATGATTTAGAAAGATCACTGTTTCATGTAACAAAACAAGCCAAAGAAGATGTGCCATAACTTTACCTCAATAAAACTTGTTAGATTTTCTATTTAAACCAGGAAGTGATCCGACCAAAGAGATTTATCCGACATTATATGGCAACATTTAGCTGCTTTCAATGGTCTTAATATTTCAGTATTTTATATTTATGTTATTTTTGAATTTATAAGCCATAGGGCTGTTCTGAACAGCAATTGCCGTTCTTCGAATATTCGGGTCCAATTAAAAACGATTATCCGAATATTCGGCTCCAGCAGTAGCGGCGCACTGTGGGGTGGGGACGACTTAGAATAAAATTATTCGTTAACTAACACGACATAGCGTGACATCGGGAGTTGGTAGGTCCGCGTACTAGAGCCTCGGTGGTGCTCGGCGGGGACGCGCATGACTCTTCGAATATCAAAAATGATCCGGATTCCACCTCAACGAACCAATATTCAGATATTCAAATATCCGGGACCAGCCCTAATGAGCCACAATCTTGTTTTGTCTGTTTTAGTACTTTTTGTAATTTTATTTAGTTGATTTTATGTCTGTTGCACATATTTTTGTTGCTGTTTGACTTAATAACTTAACATTTTGGTTGACTCAGTCATTTTAAACTGGTTAATATGAATAAACTTGATTGGATTTAATCATTTGATACTAAAATATATACATTTTTGAGTAATCTGTCCGTTTATTATTCGTCAGAAGGGCAGGAAATGTTTGAATGTGCATCTCAGTCCAAGTGGGGATCCAACACAGACAAAAGCTGTTTTTGCTTGAAATGTGTGCTATCGATCAGCTAATCAACGAACCCGATGTCCATATTTTAGTATTCAAATTAGTTCACAACCCTTTAACGCCACTTCAGCTCGTTTCCCACCTTTGTTAAAACCAGAAAGCTGCATCCAAACGGGCCTTCAGCTTCATCTGTCACAGCCAAAAACGTTAGCGCCTCCTCAAGTCATCAGATATGTCCAGACTTTGTTGCCTCCGTAGTGAAAGTGATCCAATAGGTTTATCTTCTCATTAGCGAGAGTGGTCTGTGCTGATCTATTCACCGTCAGCCAGCTGTAAGTACCTGAGACTGGACCGACTCTCAGGTTGCAGACGTCTTATGTAACGTTAGCCGCCTCATTAGGTGTGTGACTGTAAGATTACGTCGACTCCGATTCAGGTTAGTTAATCATGTCCTTGAATGGCTCAGATGCTTCTGGACTTTAATTCTGAAGTTGTTGCCGTGAAACGTGTTCGCATGTTGAAAGGACATAGTTGGAATAACAAGGCGGGTCTTTTCTCTGCAGTAACATGTAATGAGCTACATACTGAGCAGGTTGTGGCCTGTGCAGCCTCTCTGCTTATTACTCAACCACTTTAAGATGGAATGCTCAGATTTATTTGCCCTACAGGCCTCCTTAAAGCTGACAGATGGACACATTTCAAAGGGTTTATTGTCATATGCAGCAGTAAATGGTATCAGTGCTATAAAATACATAGTTGTGTCTCTACCCAGTGCAGTTAGTAACCTACTGTTGGATCTACTGAAAACATACTGAGGTAACAAATATGATGGAAAAGGTTCTGTAAAGAAAAAGTGTATAAAACAACACATGTGCAATATTTATGGTGCAGAAAAAGTTAAGATCTGCTCATACTTTTGTACATTCAGCATTACCTACCTTATTTACTGTAATTCTTTTTCTGATTTGCTCTGTGTGTGAGTGAATTTTAGTGTTTTTTCATATTTCTTTTGCAAATTTCTTGCACACTATGAGATGAGTCTAAAAATATGAGGCTGCAAGATGAAGCTGAAGGTTCCCAAGTTGATAGACAAGATAGAAAAGCAAAGAGAAATACAGTAATTCTGCCAAATAACTTGTCTTTTATTGTGTATTTGTCCTTTTTTCATCTTTATGAAGTATTAGTCCGGGATTTTTTCCTGCAGGCTTTGTGTCATTTTAAGAGGATGCAGATCAAACGGATCAACCAGTGTTAGTTTGTAAGATGAAGCAGCGACGGCCGTTTGAATCTCCACTGAAATTATTAATATTGTAGGTCTTAGGGACCTTATTAATCAACTGTTTTATCGATTGATCGATTGATTTTGCTCCTAAAAAACTGACTGACGATTTCATTTAAGTGCATTTTTCTTGCCATGGTACAAATCTACATGTAAACAGAAGTTACAGAATGGATGAGCTTAAAAGAACACAGCACAGTCAGTCAGAGTAGAATAAGCCCAGTTTGTAGCCGACACATTTTCTCCGACACCTATTTACATCAGATTGTTGGCAGTTACACATTTCAATCAAGGTTTCTGGCAGCAATTCATCCAAAAAGCAAAGAGCGCTGCTGTTGTTCTCCGACCAGAGAAGCACATTTTTAATTGCGGTTTCCTTCTCTAGTGTCCCAGGTGTAATCAAGTCCCTAATTAGAAGGCTGGAACAGAAACGCTGGGCCTCGTAGATTCAGAACAGCTGACCGTGCAGCAAATAGAAAAACAGGAGGACAAATATAACGTATTGTCTGGTTCGAGCCAAAGTGACCTGTGGATGTGATCGAATCGCTCTTGTTTTCTAAAGCCTTGTTTGGACGGTATAACAATGAGCTTTTAATGAGCTGCTGCTCGTTAAAAGCTTAACACAATCCCTTAATGAGCAGCAGTGGGACTCGAGCTGCAACGACAGACATCATCTTAAAAGCACATTGCGTTATAGTTTCATCAAAGCCATAACTGTGTTGTATTGAGTCAGTGCAGATGAGGAAGTTGATTATGTAGTACTAGAAATGTGGAATAATTTCTAATCATACAGCTACTGAAGAAGGGACAAGGTCCTGTGTTGGCTACAATTAGTGTTCACTTGTTAAATCCAGGTACTTTGGTTAACTGATAAGGTAGATGAAGCACATGTATGTCAAAAAATGTGTTGTACATCAGCTGTAATACCTGTTTACTTGCTGTTAATTAGGATGGAGGACACTATAGTGACCAGAGGAGGGGCTACGGGACATCTAAGGCAATAATAGCTCGGTTACATCAGCCAGTTGGCAATAGAAACGCCGCCTGAGTAGAATCCGACTTGGATGTCGCCATTATCCACTACAGAAGTCTTTGTCATGGTGCCCGTTGTTAGCTAAACTCCCACAATGCTCTCTGCTTGCTAATATGAACTGCCTGTAGTCTGACTGACGCCTCCTCGGGTGTCAAACACTTTGCAGTCCTCAAACTCATTCTACAGTAAAAGTTAGCACTTTCAGCAGCTCTCTCAATCCATTTCTCCGTCGTACAGGTATGGCAGAGTTGGCAAGTCTGGTGCAGCGGCTGGAGGTGGCGGTGGGCCGTCTGGAGTCCATGTCGGGTCCTGGAGGCAGCGCTGGAGGTTCTGCTGGAGGAGGTAATGATATGGACCCACTTACAGAACGATGTTTGAACATTTACTCCACTAGTTGGAGCACCAGCTGGTCACTTGGTTGCACTAGTCAAACAACAACTAATACTGGTCACTCTTTTACAGCAACTAGTGACACTTTTATCTAACTAGTTCCAACAGAGGTCTTACTAGTGAACCTCTGAACTGCACTTGAAGCACTGAAGTCCCAACTAGTCAGTCATTAGCATTTTGTGCAAGTAGTAAGCATTTTAACTTTCACTAGTTCAACTAGTAAACATCTTTGACTTCACCAGTTGACACTTCAGTCATAATAACTCTCACTAGTGTAACTAGAGGATACTTAGAATTTTACTTGTTAGCTAGTAAACAGCCTCAGTATTTGACTAGTGAGGTCAAAAGAGGCTTTAACTAGTTAACTAGTCAGCACTTTGTCTTTTATTAGTTGACATAGTGAACTAAAATCACTAGTGTAACTAGTGGATATTTTGGATCTCATTAGTTAACTAGGTTAGAAAATTGTATGTCACTAGTTAATCAGTGAGATGAATTTATCTATGAATAGTCAAGACTTTGAGCATCAGTAGTTGACTAGTGAGGCCAAGAGGCTTTAATTGGTTAACTAGTCAGCATTTTTCTATAATTAGTCCAACCAGTGAACATTTTAAATCTTAGTAGTTGAGAATTGAGTCAGACTGACTCACTAGTGTAACTAGTTTTTGGTCTCACTAATGAACTGCTACAGAAACCTGTAGGTAACTAGTTAATTAGTGAGATGAATGTATGCCTGGTTAACATGTCAGAGGTTTCAGCAGTACTTGTTTACTAGTTGGGACTGTGGTGCTGTTAGTGCAGTGTGCTGGTTACCCAGTTAGGCTCCTGTTAAAACTAGCTGGACAAAAGTGCCACTAGTTGCTGTGCATCTCAACTTTAACCAACATTGAATCTGAATTTAAAGTTCCTGTTTTTTCTTTTCACATGTTTAAAAGTATGTTTCTCTGTTATTTTCCAGCTGTGTCTGCGTATGTCGAGGCCTTTGACGAGATCGTCAGCGGTCCTTTGGCTCAGTACTTAACCCTCAGCCAGAAGATCGGAGGCGACGTCCAGAAACATGTAGGTCACATATCACATATCACAGCAAACACTGACACCATGTTTTAGTGCAACACTTCACTGAAACATTATTCAAAAGTCATACAAACATTGAGTTTGGCACTTTCATGTTTTCCTCTTCCAGGCAGAAATGGTGAAGCAGGGATTCAGCAGCCAGAGACAACTTCTCATCACAGCCTCGTCCTCCCAGAAGCCCTCTGATGTGAGTTAACACACTTTGTAATCAATCAGTCACTTAACTAAGTTTACAAGCTGCTTTCTAGACATGAGGAAAGTAATATATCATTTATCTGCTTTATATCGGCCCTAAAAAACATATCGGTCAGTCAAATCTAAGTATTCCTAAAATCCGCTATGAACAAGCTTTTGGTTTTTATTTGTCATTTTATTTGTGTGTTTTTGTGCATCTGTAAAGTTTTTGTCATTGTGCACAAGAAGTCCTCAAGCTGAAGGACAAATGATGTTTGAGTCTAAAAAATCAATGACTTCAGAGTTAAACATCCTCATTCTTGGTAGATTTTTTGCAAGTTCTTCAACTTTTGCAAATCTATTATGTGAGTAAAAGGTTTAACTGTGAAATGTGTCATTGTGCACAAGAATAAAAGGATTTAAATCTCCTACTCATACTCCTTCTGGCACATTCAGGCATAAAAAGGAGAGATGTTGAAGTCCTATAAAATGACTATGCACAAGGCGTCTGAATCAAAAGAGGTTTTCACCCTTTTACTTAGATTTAGTTTAGTTTTCAAGTAGCTTTTAAAGAAAAAGAGCACCTGACAGAATGAAAATAAGGTGTTTGAATCTAACAATCAGACTTTAAACAGCCTTTTCCCTTTAAATCATTGTTGTAAAAGCTGTAACTGTTTGTTCTCCTTCAGACGGTTATCACGACCCTCCTGCAGCCGGTGTCCAAAGCCATCCAGCAGGTTCAGGTGTTCCGCGAGCAGAACCGCACCTCGCCGCAGTTCAACCACCTCTCGGCCGTCAGCGAGAGCGTCCCCGCCCTCGGCTGGGTCGCCATGGTGAGTCTGGGAGTGTTGGATGGTGTGTTACTGTGTGGGCAGATAAATGAGTGTGTGACGGCCGGAAACAAGCCGCTCTTTGATTCTGCTGAGCGACAGTTTGTTGGCCGACATGAGACCAGCAGCGACAGAGCAGCACTGTTACTGCAGATGATGAACTCATTGTTTGTTGTCGGTTTGACGCTTGTGAATAATACAGCAGCTTTTCACTCACACATAATAGATGCATTCATCATCCTACTGCTGACTCTCAAACATGTCCTCAGGAACTTTGCATGTTAAAGGAATACTTCCATATCTTAAAGGATTTCACCAGACCAGATAAACAGCTATATATGTCACTGACAAGAGAGAGCGCCTACTAAAAACATGTTTGTGCTCTGAGATGTGCAAGATACAGCATCCATAGTTAATTATGGATGATAAGATTTATTCACTGATTAATACGTTTATATCTTATATTTTCATTTGCAGTCTTTGTGTAAACTAAATCCACTGGACGGTTTAAAAAGCCTCTGCTCTTTATTAAATCACTAAAGCGACAGCATTTTATCAGAGCCAGAAACTGAAAATGGAAACAATAATCAGATTTTGGTCCTTCCAGCGGCCTCTGAGCTGCTCGTCTGTGGCATCGCTTCTGGTTGGGAAACCTGTGATAATTCATCAGATTGGCTTTATTCTAAATGTCTCATTAAAATGTGCCTAAATGAACTGTTTGCACTAAGTAGGTTTTGCAAAAAACAAAAAAATTCTGCACTTCTCAGCACAACTGTGAAGCCATCAGTGACTCACCTGTGAGCACTTTAGAAATCAAGCGCACGACTATTCGAATATCAAAATTACTATTCGAATACCACCACAATGAACGAATATTCGGATATTTGAATATTCTGGACCAGCCCTAATAAATAGTCCTGTTAGCAAAGTTAACACCAGCACTGTTCTGCACAAAAACGCCTCACGTAAACAATACAACAGGATATTTATTCATCCCAAAGTAGGGAGATTTGCATTGTTACAACAGCAAAGGGCAAACATTTAAGAAATATCAGTAGAGAAATAAACCAAAAATATACAGAAGTTCTGGTTCAGATTGTCCAACTTTATCTGGATGGGAAAACAATTTTGCACGTATCAAAGTCTGCACTGCAAACAGCTTCTACACACTTTCTTTTC
>OMNN01056675.1:0-30867 GCA_900302755.1 Chromis chromis
ATCGCGCCAGAAATCATCTTACAGCGCCGTGAACAAGTATTAAATGTTCCAGATCATGAAACTAATATTAATATTCATTGGATATAGACAGAGATAACCCACAAAACACAAAATGCAGTTTTTAAATTATGGTTTATTGATGATCTTTTGAAAACCTGTTAAAAAGTAATTGCCCCCCTAAACCTAATAAATGGTTGGTCCCTTGGCAGCAACAACTGCAGTTAAATGTTTGTTACAGCTTGTGATCAGTCTTTTACATCACCATGGAGGAATTTTGGTCCACTCTTCTCTGCAGAATAGTTTTAATTCAGTCACATTAGATGGTTTTCAGCATGAACTGCCCTTTTAAGGTCTTGCCACAGCATCTCAATTGGATTGAAGTCCAGACTTTGACTCAGCCACTCCAAAACCTTAATTTAGTTATTTCTGAGCCACTCAGAAGTGAACTTGCTTGTGTGCTTTGGGTCATTGTCTTGCTACATAAACCGTTTCTGTTGAGCTTTAGGTCATGAAGTGATGGGTGGATATTGTCCAGGAGGATTTTCTGTTAGAGAGCAGAATTCATGACTCCATCAATTATGACAAGTCGTCCAGGTCCTTAAACCATCACACTACCACCACCAGACCAAAAGTCTTGGGGCTCATCTAGATATTTTTTTGCAAATGTCAGACGGACCTTTATGACAGGTTCTATTTGGTGATGTTTAGATTCAACAAGCCTGGCAGTAATCATAATGTGGGTGTGGCTGGTGAGACTGAACCCAATTACCAAATGAATTTGGTCATTTGGTAGATTGGAAGCTAAGGGGGCAATTACTTTTTCACATAGGGCAAGATGGGCTGGACAGCTTTTTTCCTTTAAAAAAATTAAAAAGTTAAAATTATTTTGATGATCTGAAACATTTAAGTGTGACAAATATGCAAAAATAGAAGATTTCTGTAGGGTTGCAAATACTTTTGCATGGCACTGTAACTGCAAAAACAACAACACGTTACAACAAACCGTTCTACCACTTGATGGAAACGCATTCACCTCAGTTCAGCAAATGTAGCAGGAATCTTGTGAAGTCAGTTGTTTTTTTTTGTTTATCATAAATGAATCTTTTGTCAGTGTGTGGCCGGATGGTTTCCCACCTTTGTCTTGTGTTCCAGGTTATAACGACAACCTGAAAGCTGTGTCAGACTCATGCAACATTTAACCACTGATCAGTTTAACATCAACGTTACTTCACTGATTGGTGGAGTTACTAAGATTTGCAGCAAGAAACAGTTTAGAAGATAAAAGTTGTGGACTATGAACTCCCCCTAACCCTTCTAATTTATCTGCAGTTTATACATGGTGTAACCAGCACAGAGAGACAGGTGGCTGTGAATAATCATCAGGCATTAAGTGACACCTTCCAACATGGCTGGTAGTGGAGGATGGAGGAGGAGGAGGACGAATCAGGAGAAACCGACTGCTGGCAGGATGCAGTAGTGACACTTTAAACTGTCACACCTCGATATATTCGGCGACAGTGTCAGTAATTAACATCAACACAATGAGAGAGCGACACACAGCCTCAGGAAAGCAGACAAAAGCTGAGTCAAGATTGTCAGACGGTAAGAAATGAAGGCCTGACAGCAGATGGTGTTGTAACCCAGGATTTCACATGAGATATTCCAGTGCATTAAGAAGCAATTTATACTTTTTTGTGAGTGTGTTAGGGAATAGACGGAAGGGATATTAGGCGACCGGTTGATGAAACGTAGCAGTGGAAACACAGGACAGATGGTGGATGATGACCAGGTTTGGACAGAGGTGGTAATAATTTGGCATTTTTGTAGGAAACAGAACAAGCTGAATGAGTGTACGACTGGCATATGGGTGCTTTTATGAATGATTTGAACAGATTGATGTTGTGTAGTTCATCAAAAAGCACGTGTGGGTTGATTAAAGAGATCTGGAAGACGTCTCAGTTGCCCAGTTCAAGCTCATGTTGGAATATCATGACATTACTCCTCCTTATATGAAACACGTCTGATCTGAGATACAACATCTCAGCTGTTGTTAAACCACCTGAACATCTCTTCTTCAAGGCAGTGAGCATAAATACAGCATGCTTCTATTACAGCATTTGCTCCTCTACAAGATTTTACATTTTTTTGGTTGTTTTTTGCTCCCATTCAGTAGCCAGAAGTCACCTCCAGCCCAAGTTATTGAGCATTTGTTGCATGAGGCCTATAGGAGGTTTCATAACAAACAGAAAAACCTTCTTTATGAACTGATGACACAAAGTTTAAAGTATGCTATCTTTTTTTTTTTTTTTTTTTAACAGTTTGTGACTAGACTGCTTTGCTTTTATTGCTCTGAACGTTTCATTTTGTTTTCCATTTAAAATGAAGCAACTTTGTGATGCAGTTGTGCTGTTTTGTGCCCTTTGTTGTTTCTTTAGGTGTAGGCGTTTTATGTTTCCACTGTTGTGTTTATTTGGTGTGATCAGCCGGTATATATTTCCTTTGGGTCAGTGTTCGTCAGGTCAGTTATGAGTTGATCAGGGCAGTTGGTTTGCTGTGATATTTAGTTGCTTATAGTTATGTTATGACCTCTGTCATGGGCCCAGAATTTAGGATTTGCTTTGGTAACCTGTGAGTCCTGTTGCTTTGCAGCTTGGTCCTTCACAGGAAACAACCCTTTAATATTAAATTTGAGTAGAAATAATAATTTGAATAATAAAATAATTATGTGATCACCGTTTTATGCTGTTTACTCTGCGGTTCTTGGTGCAGCCACAGAGCCGGCCCTACCTAATGTGGCGCCCGAGGTTAGATTTTATATGGCGCCCCCCTCCATCGGTGATTTACATACGCTTACAAAAGAAATTGAATAGCATTATTTTGTAGTGATATTAATTGGGCATTGCTTTACATTTGAATCAATGTGAGCTTTTCAATTTTAAGAGTTAATAGTAATAACTAGTTTTAATATAATTATATTGAAGGATTTTGTGGCACCCCCTGGAGGCCACATTCTGAAACTTTTAGTTTTAATACATCATGTTTTCAAACACAATTTGTTGCAGGTGTTGCAAGACTTTTTCTTGTCTTTTAGGATATCATTTCATATCTATGATCAAATTCAAACCAAACTTTCAATACACTGCACAGATTTATGCACAGCATCAAACAACCTGAAGGCCGACATGGAACTTTTGCCCTTTGTTGGTAGCAACACGAATCACTGAGGAGAAATAAAACCACAGCACACATAAAATGTTAAATGTTTTTTATTCACCCCCTCCATCACATGTGCTATTGACAAAAGATGCACCCTGTACACATCATCATCAGACACTGTTGGAGATCATTTATCTTGTCGACTTGTCAGAAACCACGAGAAATGTTGACATCACCTTTAGGCCAGAACCGGAGGCGGGTACAGCATAACGTTTAGTGCAGTTATTGCATCGGAAAGCATACATAGAAATGATAGTAGTGCAATTATACCCCGTCATACATTGAGGAGATATCTTGATAGTCTCAGCTAAGTGTCTCGTCAATGCTAAACTTTGTATTGCATATAGAATTTAGGTGAGTGGAACGCAATAGGAAATGATAATTGTAAAAAATTGTGCTTTGGACATCCAAAGAATAAATCACGTTTTTTTGTAGAAATTTCCTGCAATAAAAACTAAGCAAATAGGAGAAACCGACATATACTGAAGGTTTCATCTAAAGAGGGTACTGTGCTCTCTGTGTTTCATCAAGTAGAAGTTATGGATCTCAAACCTGGTCCTTCAGAAATGAATGTGGGTGTCGGTGGCAGCGGTCTTCACGGTGGTCCTAAGTAAGCAGTGCATCATTCAAAACAGAGCGGACGTTACATTTACACATGCTTTCGGAGGCGCTGAATATAGAATCGTGTGCCGTGACTAAAACCCTTCTGCGTTCTGTCAGCGTTTGCCGTTTCTGTGCAATTTTGATAATAATTATAATAATATCTGCATATTGAATATACAGTATTTACAGTTAAGCCTTGGTAATGCATATGTAACTGGTTATGTAGGTCGTATTGATTTACTTGTGTAAAGACGGTCCTAAGAAGCCCTTCTGATGAAACAGGAATACAACATGTCATGCACATACATTTAATTATTTACATGTGTGGTAGCGGAATTCTGTACGTTTACATGATGCAAGCAGCTGTGAGAATTTTTAGTGCTTTTTGAGATGCATGTATTTTTATGGGTCCTGTAAGACATAACATTGAGGCAAAAAAGGAGATAATTGGTGGCTATGGGAACTTTAAATTGTACATATTCTAAATTTATGTGGATGCATATACTGTATGATGCATATCCTTCAGTTTGGGCAGATAATAAGCAGCGGATATAAGACCTCTACTAACATAAATACATCACCAGGGGCCACACTCATAAGCCTAATGCTGATTTTAGGTGGTTTTGTCAAAAAATAAATACAATAATCTACTAGCCTAAGAAGGAAGTAAAACTTTACAACCTGTTGATGTGCTCAGAGACCTTTAGAGGAGATCAGGTCTTCTCAAAGGTGCATTCACAGCCTCTTTATTACTGAGCAGCTTAATTCTTATGCTCCACTGGGAGTCTACAGTCACCTACTACTACAGTGAAATGTAAATGATATGCTAAAAATCTGACGTGATTGAGTAGCTTAGGGTGATGTTTTTATTTTAGTTAAGTTGTTAGTCTACAAAATAAATCTATTTAATGAAGAGTTTTCTTGTATTTTCAAGATCAAGACATCTTTTCTGTGCTGAATCTCTCACTGATTCCTTATTTTGTTCTCCTTCGAACAGAGAAAAATGCACTAAAACACCTAATTTACCATTTTTGTGTGTACAAAATCGGGTTAAAATTAGGATGTTTTAGACGTTCTGCTTTAAAAGCATCATTAGGAGCATTTAGAAGTTATGTCTGAGGTTGGAACAATCAACCTTCTGATACAAATGATGTCTCTGGGTCTGTCAGAAAGAAGAATTTCAATAATTTTGAAGGGATAAGAAAATAATACTACAGTGCAGTAACTGATATGTGATAAATAATTTCACATTTAAAGCTTTGATTTGTCTGGAATCTGTGTATCATTTGTTGGAAAAGGCTTTTTGTCTGTAATTGATATAAAAGACGATTGTTTAATATTGAGTAGTATAGGATTTGCCTCCAAGCATCTGCAAACAAACCACAGTTATTGTAAATAATCTTTGCTAAGCCAGCGGACCAGCATTTATACATTTACAGCTGTGACAGAGATGCATATAGACTGTGTGTGCTTGTTATACATGGGGTTTGGCTTTACTATTACGTACAGATATGTGATCAGCTATACTGAGAACCAAGATATGAATTAGAGCGAGTATAGATAGGAACTGTAAAAAGGTAAAAAGGCTACTGGACTTTATGTTCCTTGGTGACACTGTGGTGACCCTGATCGCAGCAGTTGTGCCTTTGAGAAAACATTTGGTTAAACATTTGGAATGACAGCTCACAGAGAGCTGCGGAGATGGAAGACATACAGAATTGATTTTCTGTCGCTCTCTGTGCTCTTTGGCCGGAGAGGGAAGTGAAGTGTATCAGCCAGAAACCCTGGGAACCCTGCACTGGGAAGATGTTCCTGTTTGTGTTTTATGCTAAACTGACAGCTCTGGTTTGCTACAGCACTGTATGCCGACATACTCTGACTTCACAGGTGTGTGTTTCCTCTACGGTGAGAGCTGAATCAGACCATGTGTGTGCTGAACAGTGCGTCTGGACACTCATGGACTGGCTCAGGTGGGGGGACGTGACTTCCAGTGTGAAAGCAGGGGAAGGTTTTAAGGTCAGGGTGGAGGGAGGAGTGAGGGGCAGGTGGTGACTGCACTGCTGTTCTGGTGTGTGTTACCAGTGTGTGTGTGCAGCTGTACAAAGTGGCCCTGAGTTGTCGCGTGACGGTGGGAGCAGGGAGCTCTGGCCGAGGGGGCAGCAGTGAGGCGGAGGCTCCTCTGTCTTTTGCAGCGCTGGTCAGACCTCCATCCTCCGGCTCGTCTCCCCCGTTTTGGTTTCTGCTCTTCCTCCAGCTCATCAGCCTCCTGCTCTTTCTCTCCGGAGGGACTCCAGGCGGAGAAGGTGGCGGCTGGCTTTGGAGAGATGAGGGCTGCTGCTGCCCCCTGGTGGCGCCCTGGTCCCTGTGCTCTATGACTTCCTGGTCTGACCCCAGCCGACAGCACAGACTGCTCCTGCAGGGAAGCAGCGTTCACGTTTCATTACAAGAAACCGACAGAAACAAAGACTTAACAAAGCATTGAAGTGATTTCGTCTCACCTGTGTCTGCTGTGGTGCTCATTCTATCAACTCTTGAGTCTCAGAAAACTAGTATGAACACAGGAAGCAGAAAAGTTTAGCAATGCAGCCAACATGTTAACAAGTCAAGCATCAGTTGTGTGTTCGTCTCACCTGTTGGCTGGAGTTAGCTGAAGGTGGGGTGATCACACTTTGGTCCAGTAAGGGGTTAACCGGGGCAGAACAGGGGAGATGAGTAGCACGCCAGTAGATTTCCAGGTATTCTGCAAGGTGGTCGCACGCATCTTCCAGCTGATTCTCATCCAGGATGACGTCAAACATCTCCTTAGGAGTCCAAAAAATTAGAACATAAAAGTGACACCACATCCAAAGTTATTTCTGAGTGTTTCGAAGGTGGATTTCATGCAGAGCAGAGCGACCTACGGGCGGACACTGAGCCAGTTTGTCTCCCGCCATCATCTGGACGTTGAGGTGTTTGCTTTGCGACTTCCCTCGAGATTTAATGAGCCTCTGAAGAACCTGTGAGGTGAGCCAGACATGAAGATATTACAAAAGGTTCTTATCTACTTCCATTCAAGTAGTTAATCATTTATTATCTTTTATTGTTTTTATTTCCAACCTCCTTTAAGCTCATTTTATCCTGTGAAGACCTTCAAAGTGCAAAATTATAAAGATCTGGAAATTAAAGTGACATGTTCTGTGTAGCTTTGCAATATGAGTTAACAATTGGTTTTATTATCCATCAATCATCTATGAAATGAGTCATTCCACGCCAACTCACCAGGGCCTCCCAGTTGAGATCATGGATTTTCTTGAAAAAAAAGGGCAATAACTTCTACCTAAACCATGGAACTTGCAAAATCCCACAGCTCTACTCCAAATACTTTTTGAGTTATGAATTCCTGAAAATTGGCCCTCTGTGTTAAATTTGATAACTTCAGCGATATAAAACCTTGAAATCAACATAATACAAACATTTACCTGACCTGAGTTAAAGCCACTGAAAACTAAGAAAAATGTGTAATTTTCATAAAATGTTTAAATAATGAAGGAGTAATATAACATCTTTAATCTTAAAACATGTTTTCAATGGATATGAAGACATTCCCTTCAAAAAGTTTCAAAGAAATCAAAACAATCATTCCTGAAAAAAATACTGTTAGAATGTCCTTAAAAGTGGATTTTCAGCTCTGAAGCTAATTTTAGGAAGACCTGTGGCAGTCGGTTTTTGATGTAGCACCAAATGACATTTAGATATGATAAAACTAAGATGTTTCTACCCACAACAGATATTTGGTTGGAATTGAGTGAATATTAGTGGAGATATGACTTTTTGAAAATTAAAGATTTTTTTGTTTTGATTATTTTGATTATTTTAATTTCTGTTTTAAAAAATCAGCAAAAGCTATTGACATGATTACAAGTTCCAACTTTTTCTTGAGGTTTCTGGATATTCAGTAAAATACAATCAGCCAAATCCCGTGAAAAATAAGCAACTGGTGAGGCTTTAAAGATGCTTTAATAGAATGGCTGAAGTTATTACATTTAACACAGAGGGCCGATTTTCAAAAATTCATAACTCAAAAAGTATTTGGAGTAGAGCTGTGGGGTTTATTCTGCATGATTCCATGGTTTAGGTAGAAGTTTTTACATGACTTTTGGAGGCCGTAGGTGAGTTGGCATGGAATGACTCAAACGAGTGAAGACAACAATGCAAATCAAAAGTTTTGAGTTCAAATTCAAATGTCTTCTTTAGTCTAAGAGTCCAAAACCAAAAGACATTCAGTTTGCAGCAATACAAAACAGAGAAATGCTAGTTTATTCCATCTCAAATCATCAGAGGCATCTGCTCTACCTGCTCTGATTTACTTTTTAATCATAAACCATGGATATTTAAAATGGTGTCTGAGATAAACTTATTTTTTTAAATTGCCCATTGACCCTCTTTCAGCACGTTTTTTCCGCACATTGAAATCTGAGGCTCTGTTAGAATGACAGGAATCATTAAAGACAAAAGCCTGAAAGTTTCACTGTTATTTCACAACTTGCCATTGATTCATTGAGTGCATGTTTATTTATAGTAATTACTTAAAAGTTTATCTTCAAGCATTTCTTCCAATTAATATATGAATTCCATAAGACAAACGGTTCACTCTGTTTATTCAGCCTGTAAAGTGGGTTCAGCAAATGAACAACCATTTTGAAACTCCAGACGTCTGCTCTACTTGGCAATACTTTTGTTTTTGTGGTACAACTTGTCTTGGCTGCTTAATCAGTTATGAAAGTTAAAGAAAAATAACTTTGATCAAGTATCATATTGATGTATTTTATGAGATATGGTCGTTCAAACTCAATGGGCAGTTTTAAAAAAAAAAAAAAATTTTGCAAAGTATTTGATATGTAAAATCTTAAACTTCACAAATATTTTTTATAAATATTAATATTTTGTGCAATAAAAATTTGGTTGAGCAGAAATTGTTTTTAAAAATGTGATGATTTGAGATGGAACCAGGAAATTTTTCATTATTTTCTACTTGATTAATCGGTCAGTTATCAGAAATATTACCCCACTGACATCCTGTCGATCAGCTCATTGAGTATCTTCCTGCTTCTGCTCTAAATTTAATCAGCTACTACATGAGCAAAATCACAAGTCTGGCACTGGTTTCTTAGTGAAGATTATGTGGGCTGCGGTTTTACTTTAGGCGAGGAGACTTTGACGTAGACGATGATGGGAGCCAGGGAGGTTTTGAGGAGCTGCGCCGGATGGTTGATGGTGTCTGCATCCAGGACGACCAGCTGAAGAGACTTGGCCAGTTCGAAGATCCTCTCGATCTCACTCTGGACCTCAGCTGTGAACAAACCAAAGGAAGACAAGGAGCCTGTGTGAGCCACTTTCAACAGAGCAGCATCACTTACTTCAACTTTAAAGAGGCATCTATTCTTAGCAGGTATTAATCTTTATTTAGCAAAGAAAGATCAAAGACAACTTCTTCATCACTCACCCAGACTGGAGCGGGTGTTGGATCTCTCCATTATGGCCTTCTTGTTCAGCACCGAGCGCTTTGCCAGTGACAGATCAGCAGTCACCCGTGTAATAGAGATCCTACGGAAGAAGCGTCTCATCACATCACATCCACAACTGTTCCATTTCAAAGGATGATGTGAACTTGTACTCTCTTGCAGCTAAAAATAAATCATCATGTGTCCTATCGACCATGAAACGTGAGAGGCAGAGTCCCACCAGCAGCTCTGCGGCTCAGAAACAGTGTTACTGGAGAGAAGACGCAGACAGCCGAACCCACCTGCCATCAAATCTGTGCTTTAGGAAGTCAAACAAGGCTTTCTGCATCATGTCGGTAACCTAGGACACATGTGAAGAAGGTAGAGAAAAGTTAGGAGAGACAACTCTATACATGCATACTTAGCCCATTATTATTTCTGAATTGTTTAATCTGGTTGCACCTCAATTCAAGTCTTCCTACCTAGCATTTGCAAGCACTATATGGAGATTTAATACATTTACAACATTCTATAATTTATAATGTAGCTGTAAAGTTATAGATGGTCACTTTTAAGAGCAAGATTTTTCATACAGAGTAATTCTCAACAATTATAACTTCTCCTAAGATGGCAGATTTGATATAATTCCTGTGCTTTACTGTAGTATTGGTACATTTTTTGGTGCATTTTTCACTTTAGGGCATGTTTCAGTCCATTTTTCACTCTAGTATGTAGTATATTGTGCAGCAATGATGTGAAGATGATGAAGAAATTCTCTGCTGATACCGTCTTGTTTATATATTGAAAAGGTTTATTAAAACAAGATCAGCATCACAGACAGCATGCATGTCTAGGTGAAGATTCGAGCCAAATAGAATCAACATAGCCTGTTATATGAATTATATAGGGGAGTTGGGTTTGTGAAATGGAGACAGAACATATGGCACAGAGTAGAGAGATACCTTATATGGTTATGGCAGCTCAATGTTTACTTTAAGAGATTACATTATATGCTATGCATTTCAAACCCATGAGTTAGAAATCTTCTGCAGAGGAGCAGATACTACAAGTACATTTTTCCGTGAATTTTTCACTTTAGTACATTTTTACTCATAGTATATTTTACTCTTTATTGTGCATTTTGTAATTTGTACTAGTATATTTTTCGTATGTCTTATTTTTTTTAACCATACTTCACCGGATATTTCTGCATATTTGTATTTGTGGTCGCTTTACTCTTTCCGTTTGCTACTGTAACAACACAATTTCCCCTTGCAAATCAATAAAGTATTTATATTCTATTTTATTCTATATTCATATTGTATGATTATTATACTAGTATACCTGCCAACAGCCAAATTATAGAGTGTTACAAAGCATTTATTCAATGATTATATACTGACTTATTAATACTAAATGAGGTGGTTTAAAGATAGAGGTTGCCTTTAATCATCATAAATGCTACGTTATCTTTTTTTTACAAGGTGAAACAATTTAAATGGCAATTTTGCTACCACACACTCACATGAGAATATCCACAATCATTATGGCACATTCACGTGTAGCACAACTTAATAGGAAGGAGAAGACATTAAAATTTTTACAACAGTTACATTCTTTATGAGGGAAGAACAAACGGCCAGCGCAGACAGAATTAAGCACCATTAAAGCCCCCTTCTCCACTGTTTTTCTTAATGTTATGTCACTTTAATGTTTCACTCTGCAGAAGGATGTATGTGCAGACTTTGACACAAGAAAGCTGTTTTCAAAACCGTCATTTGTGTCTATGATTCTCAACTTAACGTACAAGTGTGACATGCACATACACTAAGGATTGGGCTTTTTGGAGAAATTAGGAATTTTTATTCAGGTAACTGAAGTTTTCGTTAAGAAAGAGCATATCGGACACAAAGAAGAGTGTGTGGAGATCCTTAATGACAGAGAAAGTGAGTTTTTTGCTTGCAAATGTTTGCATGTGCACTGTGCAGATGAAGGGAAGCAATCTATTTTCAAACAGTCCTGAAAAATGGATGTTCTTTGGAATGGAGGATGAAAGCACACAGTGGTGCTGCTCTTCCACATCGTAACAGAAAGATGGAGAAATGGGGAGAAGGTACGGGAGTGCAAAAGAGAAACAAAGGGGGGGAGGCGATGTCGCAGAACATTGGTGAGACGATGAAAATACTATGTAGAAGAGAGGCAAAGCAGGGAGGAAGAGAATGAGAGGGAAAGAGAAGGAGGCAGGCTGGCGTTCACCACTGGAGCATCCCCAAAGCACATCACCAGAGCGGTGCATAAATATTTCACACGCACACAAAACAAACGGCTTGGCTCGCAGCCGGTGCAGCCGCAGAGGAGAGAAAATGTTGAAGCACACGGACACTCTGTTCAATTACATGCCTCCCAATTCAACATATTCACCCAGAATCACTCCAAACGGACGTATTCTGGGGTTAATGCAGCGTTTTTTTCAGTGATGACAACATGCAACTCTGCATCACTCAAATGGATCTTAAATGCCTGTTGTGTTACTATAATTTCATCAGGATGTTTGGTACGAGTGTTAATGGGATAATGGAGCTCAAACCACACGAGTCCTACCGGATCAGAAAATACAGTCCAGATTAAACTGGAACAAACAAAGGCAATCCAGAGAGGAGGAGACCAGAGGCTCTAACAAACTCCATCAGTCACATATGTTAAATAAACATATAGCTACAGTGAATTTTCCATTTTTGACTCATTTACTCATTTAAATTAGTCAAATCAGAATGGATACAAGACTCAAAATAATGGTAAATGCCCATTTCAGATCACCACAGCTTTAATTAATGCCTCAAAAAAAGTTTGTTTTTCTTATAAAGGCTCTGTGGACTGCATTTAGGCTCAGTGGTGTTTTGAGCTGTCAGCACTCATTATCAAAAATGCCAGTTTGCTATTTAAACACAAATTACCGCTGAGGCTGATGGGAATATCTTTACTTTAGCAGCTATTCTGTCTTAAACCGACAGATTTTGACTTGATGACAGCAACTGATGAAATGTCAGTCAAGCATCCTGAGGGGAATGTGAATGATGAATTTCACAATAATGCGTCCTCTAGTAGCACAAGAGGAAAAGTCTAGGAATCAACATGAATGTGGGAATTGTCTGATTTATCCAAACACTGGTGAGATATTTCAGACCAACAGCATCATTCTTAATCTAAATCAAAGGAATGCACAGGTTGATTTTCTTTTCTTTAACTATATGAATAATTGTGCTCCATATATTGACCATGTCCAGATTATCACTCCAGACGTGAACAAGCAGAACCAAGCTTCGCTAACTGAGCAGCACCGACGGCTAATTCACCTCATAGCCTTTCAGTGAAGGACCCACCAGCACCACCGGTCGCATGGAAGGAACCACATCGTATGGAGGCACGTGTTCAGTCTGCACAGGCCACAAGCACAGTAGATAGACACTCAGAAACAATGCAGACACGTTAAAGTGAATGCAAAACAGTTCAAAATCTGTCAGTATACAGAATAATAGCAATGAACTGCAAGGCTAAAAGTGTTTAGTTTTTGCTAGAAAAGCTGTAAAAAATAAAGTAAAATGCACACAGGAAGATGCAAACATACCTGTTTCTGCTTCTGTTTGGCTTTTAGAATAAACAGAATGAACATTAACCAAGTGGGAGAAATGCTAACAAGTTTTAAATTCAGTGTAACATTAACGTTCTTTAAGCGATGTAGCGTTTTGTTAATTGTGTGTTCAGATCTTACTCCAGTGATCATCTCGAATAGTGACTAGTTAAGAGGAAAAGTTTTCAAACACGCATTACGTCAGAAGAAGCCCAGAAATAGTCCCTGTATGCAAATCTGACCCTGTGAGAAGCTGCAGTCCCAGCAGACAGACGCAGCAGCAGGAGCTCCTTCAGTCCCTCTTACCTGCAGATGGAGGGGTGGACCTCCAGCCTCCCGATGAAGCGTTCCCTCCTTTCCTGCGGAGCAACATAATGCAAAGCTTCATTATGCGTGAACCCCCCGAGGAGGCAATTTAGAAAGAAGGACTTCGAAAAACAGAGCAACACATGAGCGAGAACTGGTTGTGCCTAAAAAAAAAAGTTTTCAAAGAGAATGCTGGAGAGGAAGCCGGCAGAAGTAGGGCAGGGGAGGGTAAGAAAAGGCAGAAATACAGAGACAGCTAGAGGAGTGCTAACGAAGAGACGTCTCTGAGCTACGTGACCTCTGACCTTGCTGCTGCTTTCTGCTCTTGTTTTATCCTCATGGCCTCCAGTTTCACCGGGCTCGGGATGAAAGTGATGTCTGCTCCTTCCTTCACCAGCCGACCGATCCACCAGTCATTGTTGTATTTCTATGTGACAGTGAAGCAAACACGTTATGACTCTGAATACCCGGATCGAGTTTAATAGTTCTTTGTTCATGGTGAATTTTAATGCCTCTCACCTCTTTGATGTGCAGAAAGTCTTTGGTTTCAAAGTTAATCGCGGCGCCTTGGACTGGACAATCTTCATCAAGGGCCCCACAGTAACTCACGTTGGTTTTCACTGCAAATGCTACTGGTTTGGACTATTGGAAGACAAAGAAAGGTAAAAAAATAGGAATGAGATAAATGCCAATAAACAGTTAATTATTTACAATTTTAGATTCTACAGACTAAGCAACCTACAGCGAGATCAAATTGGAAGGTGCACTTTCACTGTTTCATGACTCAGTACTTTACTTTCTGCTCCTCAGGAACTGAAGGTGAATTCAAAGACGAGCTTTGTCCTTTGACCTGCCGGGTCTCACCTTGGCTCTCTCCAGCTGCAGCTGAGCCTGGCGCTCGGCTTCACGCCGAGACGCCTCCTGGTCCTCCTCCAGGGACAGGTCGGAATCAGAGGGTCGACTAGTGTAGGAATCGGCTGAACCCTGAGAGGAAGAGGAAAAACAACTGTAGCAAGCCGGTCGGAGAGGAGCTAAATCCACTGCAGCACCTTGTAGCACCTGTTCAGAACTACTCATGATACTGTAACTGTATAAGCAAACAGCTCCGAACAGATCATCTCCATCTCCCTCATGTCTTTCTCCTTGTTCACCCGTCTCTGCAGCTGCCTGTCCTTTCCTGCAGCTTTCCAAAGCAGCACTCTCAGGGGAACATGTGCGTGAGTTACTGCAACACTAACAACCGGCACAGCCTTGTTGTCTATTTATCCACTCAGCCGGGCACACCATGTGTTGGCAAGCGTCCAATCTTAAACCAAGCGCGCTGATAATACCAGATAATGCTACGATATCCAGCTTCTTATCCATTTTCTAAACTCCAGATTGGTCTGTGTCGGCATAGATTTGGGTATAAGAGTTTCATCACAAGACAAACCAATTGTTTTTATATGCTCTGAGTTAAAAGTGTGTTTTAAATTATAGTGGAAGTAGCAAAAATAGTGAAACTAGCTTTTTCAAATCTAATAAAATTCACCATTTAGGAGACATTTCTATAGCACCAGAGCTTGTGATTTATTTAAACAGTACTATTGGTACTTTTATGATTGGAAGTTTTAATGTTCATTTTCCGCAACAAAAATAAACAGTACATCAAGACCCTTTCCCCTCATCCCCACTCTTACCCCAACCGGTCGAGGCAGATGGCCACCTTCCCTGATCCTGGTTCTGTCAAAGTTTTTTTTCCCCCCCTCCCTATCCTAGGGGTTTTTTTTTTGGTTCCTTCCCACCGTTGCTGACTGCTTGCTTATAGAGAATCCAAAAGCAACTTTGGATTGTTGGGTTTTCTGTTTTCTATTCTCCGTTTATAATCCGTAAGGTCTGTACCTTACTATGTTAAGCGCTGTGAGATGACATATGTTGTGAATTTGCACTATATAAATAAAATTTAATTGAACTGAATCAGCACTGAAAATGAAATTATATAAAAGATATGTGTATACATAGACAGACACCTGCGCACATACAATACATACATGCACTTACACATATATGCATAGAGTTATACATACACATATACATGCACCTTAAAGAAAATATACAAAGAAATGAATATAGAACGTAACAAGATTGGCAGACAGGTCGAAAATAAAAATCCAATTGTTCCGGTAGATGTGTACAGTTTATTATCAGGCCTACAAAAATGTCAGAATCCCTTAATGAATGAGATGTAGTTCCCCCACTTAGCGCGGTATCTCTCAACCTGGTTAGTTAGTCCAAAAGAGAGAAATGAGCTGCCACCATGCCGAGCTGTGAGAACCACACCCTGACTGCTGGTAAAGTTATACTATTGGCCCAGCAACAAATTCAGCACAGATGAGACAAAAGTGTTTTTTCCCACTTGCACCAGTGTTATTACACAGCAAGAGCTTAAACGTCAACCATGAAATAACCAGATGCGTGCTCTCACATACACACACGCATGAAATAAAGCTAAATAAAGCATTTCCCTTAGCATGAATTCTCCATTAAGGGGAAAATGTACACAATAAAAGCTCACACATGCCACACAGAAAGACACAGAACCTGCCGCCCCTTCCACACTTTCTCCAAATAAAACTCACAAAGTTCACCTCCTAGATTCTACACTCGTCCTCTCACTCCATCATCTGCTCCTCCCTGGTGGCTGCAGTCCCAGCTGGGCGCGAGGCTGGAAGACTCCTCACACACCAGACAGGAGCGCCCACGTACGACAGCCAAATATAGCTCCATAACAACGTCATTCCTCTTTTACCTTTTTTTTCTCTCCTTCACCTGTCTCCTCCTCCTCCCTCCTCCCCACCAGCTCCATCCCTCCTCTGCTTTTCCCCTGACCCCCTCTCCCAAAAAATAAAAAATAAAAAACCCAGTGCAGAGTTTGTGGAATTCATTTGAATATCAAAGCCTGCCAGAGGTGGAACATAATCTGAAGAGTCTAGCAGCAGAAGAAACAAAACCTAATTAAAGCCCATAAAGTTGGGCAGACGGTTGAAGGGGAGAGACACTCTGAAGTGCAGACGGAGTCTCATTAGCGCGCAAAATCTATTCCTTGTCACACTGATTGCATGGATATTGTCAGAACTTCTTATTACTTCAACTTGATGACTAAAGTCTACACAGCACCAGTGCTTTTCTCCGTGTCGCTGTCCGGGCCCTCGAGTTCTTTGCTCAAGCTGCTCTGTTTAAAACCACATGGAATCCAAATGAATCCAGTACATGAAAAACGTATTTTCTTTGCTGTCAAGCTGTATTTTTTTTTTGTCATGTAAAACTTTCAGAAATTCACGTGGCAGATACAGAGAATGAAACATTAAGAGTAACATGTATATACAGTATTTAACAACAAAATTCTCAGATAGTTTGTCAGTCACACGTAGTGAAATGTGATTACAGGAAAGTCAGTTCAAGTAATCGAATGATAAGTAGTGAATATTTCATTAACAGCTGCAGTGAGTTGCTCCTTTTGTTGCCCCAATTTTTACTGAACTACATCCCAGATATTATACCGATCTAAAAAAAGAAGATCTGCTGTCTGAGCTTGAAAAACAGAGTGACAGTAAAGCGAAGATCCACTGATTTCAACACTTTTAAACAATCTCATGTAAGCTGATTACGGTTTGTGGTGCTCTAAACTCATTCTCCTTCCTTCTTCAACTGTAGAAGTGCTTGATATGTGAATATCAAGCACTTCTACAGTAGAAGTGCTTGTTTAGTAGCCTGTTTAGATCTGACCAACGTCCCTTCAGTGACAAGTCATCCCATAGTGACTTGTTGTTTGTTTCTCTCCATGAGCACGAATGAAGAAACCAAATGTACAAAAACACATAATGAGTAATCTGGGAGATTTGAAATAAGTTAAAACCACCAGAACAGAAACTGAAATCCATGAAGCAGATCTTCATCACTACTTGCATCTCCTCTCTTCTCTTTCCTCTCCTCTCTCTTCTTTTTTTTCTAAGATTTATTTTTGACCTTTTATGCCTTTATTGGATAGGACAGTGGATAGAGTCGGAAATGGGACAGAGTGGGAAAGGACATGCAGTAAACGGCCAAGGTCGGAATCGAACCCCGGACAGCTGCCACACCTCTGCACTTGGGTCCCATGACATAACCATTAGGCTATTGGGGCGCCCTCCTCTCTCTTCTTTCCTCTCCTCTTTCCTCTCTTCTCTTTCCTCTCTCCCATCTCCCCTCTCCTCTTTCTCCTCTCTCCCCTTTTCCCTTCCCTCTCTCCTCTCTCCTTTCCTCCTTCCTCCCTCCTCTTTCCTATCTCCTCCCTCCTCTTCTCTCCTCTCTCCTTTCCTCCTTCCTCTCCTCTTTCTCCTCTCTCCCCTTTTCCCTTTCCCCTTTCATCTTTCCCCCTTCCCCTCTCTTCTCTTCTCCTCTTTACACTTTCCTCTTTCCTCTCTCCTTTCCTCCTTCCTCCCTCCTCTCTCCTGTCTCTGATATTCACATGTAGCCTGTTTAGATCTGACCAACGTCCCCTCAGTGACAAGTCATCCCATGGGTGACATGTTGTTTAAAGCCAAACACCGATAGAAATTTCAGACTCTTGTATGTTTTGTATTTTTCTCCATGTGCACGAATGAAGACACCAAATGTACAAAAAGACATAATGAGGATTGCAAATAAGCTAAAACCAACAGAACAGAAACTGAAATCCATGTATCAGATCTTCATCATTACTAGATAATAAAAGACAGAACATTTACCATTTTAAGCTTTGGCATCAATATGAAATGACTGTAAAGTAATATAATATAACCTACTGGGTGGCCGTAGTTAGAAGCCTTCAGATTCCAGAAAACACTGTAAGACCAAAAAATCAAGCCCCATCATCAAATTCAATGATATATTTCGGCCTCAGACAAACTCACTCTGTCTCACTCTCAAAAACCATCTGCTCACAACACAACGCTGGGATCAATAGTGGAATCTAATATAATCACAGACACACAGGTCTCAGTGTTGGAGCAGCATTAATGTGGCTGAGAAAACCCACAACCCGCCATGTTTTCTGACCGTTAAAACGACACTTTCACGATGCAGTCGTCTTCCCTGAAGAGGGAGAAAAAACAAAGAGCGGAACGGGAAATCGCTCACATGCTGGAAGTCCTATTAGAGACTGAAACATAAGATAATGACACTGCAGCAGTTGTGGAGTCTCACCAGCAGAGGGAAGCATGCACGTTATCAGAGAACCAGCTGGGAATGACACTTTCACTGCTTTCATAGATTCAGATTATACTTAAACTTCACATTTGAGATAAACTGTACAATATTTGGCGAGCTTGTATGCATAGATGCATGTATATGTATATTTATTCAATTATAAATGCAGATTTATTCCATTAGTTGTTGTCTTTTTTCAAAAATCATTGGCATTATTGGTTCGAACTTAAGTGGCTGCTGCACACCTAACGTAATATCATGAAAAAGCAAACAGAACTACAATTAAAAGACATGATATAGGACTCCTTAACAATAAAAGAATCATGATATTCAACAGATGTGCTTCTACTTCAATGCAAAGCTGCAAAGAAACCGGAGTTAAATACACAAAACTGCATGTGCACAGTACAGTATGTCCAAAGAAGGTGAGGAGAAGGAGGGAGGAAGGAGAAGACAAGTAGGGGGGGATGCTGGGAAAGTGAGAGAACCAGAATAGACTTCTGCTGAGACAAGAGTGAGTGGGAGGAGGAGGAGGAGGAGGAGAGGGGGAGAAAAACAGAAAGAAGATGTCTCAGAGCAGACAGACAGGGGACTCATGGATGAGGAGGCTAAGTTTGCATGCAGAGTGATTGAAATAAAAGGGGGGGAGCATCAACGGCGTACCTTGTTACAGATGAGTCCTGTGGCGCTCGAGTCGGAGGCAGACATGATTCTGCTGCCAGCGCTCTCTTCCCCCCATTGCACGGAGGGGGAAAAAAAGCGGAACCCTCCTCCCTTCAGCCCGTGGTTAAAGGGGGGAGAGAGAGGGAGGCGCGCTCAGCCTAAGTGCTTCACTACCATTGCTGCGCTGCCTCAACAGTCATTTCCTATACAAAATTGATGCCCCGACTGCAGCACTGCTGTGTACACGCCTGCATGCTGCTAGTCTTTGGTGGGTTTCTCTGGCTTCCAGCAAACCCTCATGTAAGAGAAGGAGATTTCCTCTGGTGATCTCCTCTCTCCTATCTCCTCTCCTCTTTCCTCTATCCTCTCCTTTCCTATTTCCTTTCTCCTCCTCTTTCCTCCTTCCTCCCCCCTCCCTCCTCCGTCCTCTCTCCTATCTCATCTTTCCTCTTCCCTTTCCTTTCCTCTCTCCTCTTTCCTCTGTCCTCCTATCTCCTCTTTCTTCTTTCCTCTCTCTTTTCCTTTCCTCTTTTCTATCTCCTGTCTCCTATTTCCTGTCTCCTTTCCTCTCTCCCCTTTCCTTTCCTCTCTCTCCTCTTTCCTTTCCTCTCTCCTCCTATCTCCTCTTTTCTTTCCTCTTTCCTCTCTCCTCTGTCCTCCTATCTCCTATCTCCTCTTTCTTCTTTCCTCTCTCCTCTCCCCTCTTTCCTTTCCTCTCTCCTCCTATCTCCTCTTTCTTCTTTCCTCTCTCCTCTTTCTTCTTTCCTCTCTCCTCTTTCCTTTCATCTCTCCTCCTCTCTGCTCTCTCTTCTCTCCTCTCATACATTCCTCTTATGTTAGTTCCTGCTTTACAATATCAAACCCGGTTGGTCTGGTGTTTACTCTCACGCTGCCGAGTGTCATTTCTCACCGGGCGAAGAAGCAGAACTTCTATAAATAAGACAGAACAAAGACTGAGCATGCATGCTAAGTGACTCTAAGAGTGTCAGACAAGGAAAAGCTAAGAAATAACTGAGTTTGTAATCATTACTACTCCGCCAACCAGCATCTTTCGTCACTGTAGTTACAAGAAGTCTGGAACACAGAGGGTGTAAAGTTATAGCTGACAGGGAGATACAAAGAGAGGTGGACATGAATGAAGAGACGGAATTAGGGAGAGTAGACGAGTAGAAGAGGGCAGTGCCTGTCTGCCTGCCCTGCACCATCCTCCTGACAGGAAGGTGATGCATGAGCCTACAGAACAGAAATGCAGTGGTGAGTCAGCAAGCAGCCATCTAGAGTCCATCAGATGTCTTAATAAGCCAGTGGAGAGGTCTCTACTGTAGGTCTCATTGTTCCTGGCAGGCCAGGGCTGCATGCCGGCACTTCAGGTCGCCCCGGGCGGCGAGGACCCTACTTTGGGCTCCATTAATACTGGCAGCATGCATGCCCTCTCACCCTCATTCAGCTCTGGCTGCTTAAGAATTAAGTGCACTCTACCGAGGCTTTTAGCAAAAAAAAAAAAAAAGAAAAAAAAAAAGAAATGTCTCGGGGCTACATTTCTGCGTGGCTTTTTAAAATTAAAGGGAAGCGAGCTCGCCCAAACACACAGACGTTATTGTAGTTATTGCAACAACTCCCAGACGCCTCTGGTGCAGAGGAGATATGGCGACTATATTTTCATCATTAGTGCTGCGCAAGAAGCAGGCGTTCAGTAACGGAACCAAACAGTGGTAGAAAAGACAGAAAGAGAGCTAAAAAACAAAGGAAGGAATGCTAATTTCACACAGATTGAACTTAAACAAAAGAAAAAAAGACGTTTTTACGCATTTTTAACATTGTGTCGTTTGTCTGCTTTTCCAATGTTAGTTATTCAAGGACTTCAATTGAAGACAGAATGATTAAGGTTAGACGAAATGCTGAAAAAAACAATCCAGACCACTGGAACAGCATCAACAGGACAAGAGTTTAACATGAGAATCTTTTCCCTTTTGCTATTCTTTTATTTTGCTGTTCAGTTGTTCTAAATATAGCTCTCCTCTCTCCTCTCTCCTCCTCTCCTCGTCAAAGTTCACTGAGTTTTTCATGAATTTCCCCAAGAAAGAGCAAAGCAGATTTAAGACTGGCTCAGCTGCATTCACTGACGCCAGATAGCCCATCTGAATGCGAACTAAGTGCCTATATGGAAAACGAGAAGAGACAGCCTCTGAGACTCGTCTCCGATCAGCCAGCAGCATGTATACTGCCTCTGCGCCAAAGATGGATTTGTTATTTCTTTTTCTTTTTTATGTACACTGTGCTGCAAGTGTACTTTATAATGACAGCTTCACACACTGAAGCTTCACACAGGCTTTCAAAATAAAGGCAAGAGGAGAAACATGGTTGAACACAGAAAACTTGATGTCAAGGCATGGCTATTTTTGTTTTGTTCTTTGCACGATTCCTTCTTTCATTCAAAAAACTATACCTTAAAACAATCTAATATTATGTTTAAATCAATTATTACCTGATTTAACAATATCGTGACTAAACATAAGTAAGATCTGACCACATGCTCAACTTTCAATGCGACAAGAACATTTATGTCTGCACCAAAAACAGCATAAAGGTTTCCTACCCAACCCTTTTTTTTTTGCTGAGTACTGCAAGGCCATGCAGGGCAGCCATACTTTTGTTCTGTAAGCAACTGAGAAGCTATGTGAAAGAGCACTTCAGAGAAAACAAGAGTTCCAGATCTTCCCAACAAATCTGAAGCGCAGAAGCTTCACGGTCAACTGTCCACGTCTCCAGCCTTTTAACATGTGCAGTGGCAGCTGAGGCAGCATTACAGGGAAAAAGGTGGATCATTCAGAGCCAGAGGGAAGTGCAACCAGAGTAGGGCAGAGTGGATCAATATGAGAGCCACCCAGATTGATACTCCATACTGTCCTTAGCAGCTCCACCCTCCTCCCGCTCTAATGTTACCTCAGGATACTTTCTTCCTGTCAGTAACAAGCCCTTGGCAGACCCTGCAGCCTATAAATAAGCACTTCCAAGTCACTTCACCAAAACTACACAACAGTTTTCTCATCAACCACGAGTTTCTAGTCTTTATGGAGATTTAAGAACAGAATGCATCTTGTTTTAGCCAAGTGCACAGAGAAACGCCGTGAAAGGCAGCGTAAAGACGTGAATCATCGTGGACAGGTTGACAGGGAAGCTGGCATACAGTGGAGGAAGAGGATGCAGCAAGCCTGGCCAGGAATCTCTATCTTTTATCCACACTGTCAACTTGGCCTTGCCGGCTATGCTGTGCATACTTAGGCTTTCATCCCCCCAGGGATCCCTCAACCTGACTTCACCAAACTGCTTCAAAGCACAGAGAGGCTGGAGCTAACCCACATAAAGCTGTGTACCTACGAAGCAGCGCAGAATCTCACAGCGCTGCATCCTTCATTAAATCAGATGTGTTTGTTAGAAGATGACCTGATTTAGGTTCTGGGGTTGAGTTGGGCCTAATTGGTGCGTCTTGACTAGCGAGCTGAGCTAACTGATGGAATGTCAGACTTATCAATATGTAATGGTGCCCTACATATTCAAACATTCCAGCTTTACATTGAACAACTGTGTTTTCTTTCAAGTTTTCAACCTTTTCAGTGTCTACGCAGTGTTGGTTTAGCAAAAATAAAAGTCATCTGAGAGTAAAGGTTTCAGACGTTACAGTTAAGACGACCAGATGCAGAAAATGGGAGGTAGAATAGAGAGATGTCCCAGATTTAACCAGCTGGAAATGAAAGAGCAAATATTCATGTGTTCAAACTATTACCTTTTCTTTTAGTAAGTTAAAAACAATAAGGCACAGTTTCTAAACAGGAACTCAAAGAAGCTGGAACTGGAATCTTTGGTCCTCTCAACATTGCTGGTTCATCAAATTTAATCAAGGCATTGCACACTGATGCACCAACACACACACATGCACACACACACACACAAAGCACTTGGCTCCTCACGGGACAGGCTTTTAGTGCTCTGTCTCATGCAGTATTTAATTGACCCCACACAGGAAGCCTGGCGGTCCCAAATGCACTCCTTCCCCCCACCGACAGTGAAAGCATGAGCGCCTGCGAGTATGCCCACCACCGCTCCTCTGTCACACAGCTGCACTAAATGCCATTTTCTGCTTTAGTGCAACTCTGACTTTCCACACTAATGTCAGTGCTGAGGCTGAGGAATGTGGATACACGTCAGATTTGTTCAAAACACTCAAATGCAGATAAGAAACCCGCCTCTTGCACAGCTGCATACACCAACTCAAACTTTCAGTCAAAATTAGAGGAGCAGAGTTGAAAGATGTTCCCATTTCCGTAAAGTAAACCTAGATCTTTTCACACCATCTCATCAGATACTCCTCAAAAAGCACGTACAAACCTATTGTTAGAGGTTTATGGCAGCTGTCTTTGCAATTTGAGATTAGATGTAGAAGAGATAGCAGCGTACTTACTCAGATGGAGGTAGGAGAGCACACTCCCCGTCTCTCTCGCTCGCCCTCTCTGCTAGGCAGTCATGGTGTTCTCTCTCTCTTGGGTAACACTGAAGTGTACTGTAGCGTGCTTGTAAGCAGTCTATCCCTCTCTCTTTCTTTACACCCCCCTCCTCCCCTATTCTCCACCACTCTCAGTACACAACCCTTTGCTACGTCAGTGAAGCTCTCTCTGCTCCGCATATCATCCTTCCCACCCTCCCTGCTGCTCTCCTCTCTTCCCTTCATCGCTGCCTCACCTGCCCAATGGGACTCTGTATCGCATCCCGAGTTCATTCAGGACTCTATCGTGACGGACCACCATGCTGCTGAAGATGACGTGTGAACCTTACAGCAACAATCAGGCTCATAAGATGTAAAATCACCAGACACGAAGGCAAAAATTAAATGAAAAACTCATTATATAGCATCACTTATTGATTTTAGTCACTTCTCAGCATTCTTACAAAACTTAATTGCCCAAAGTATGTGGACATCCTAACATTACATCCATTCATGATTCCAAAACCATGTGCATCAATATGCTGCCAGACAAGTTCTTCTACATGGCATTCAAAGAAACCTTTATGGATACAGATATCCTTTTGTTTATGGGGTCATCTGGGGTTCTACCTGTCTTTGTCAAACCATCTAAAATAGCCAAAGACTAAAGCTCCACAAACACAACTAAGTGGACAGAGGTGTAACTCACAAACACAAAGGTTTCTACAGTCCTGTCACATTTTTTTTAAGTCACTGTGGATTTCGACATGTCAAAAGCCAAAAGTTTATAGATGGGAGAAAGTCTGGTGGCGATGAGGGAATAAGGAAGCAATGTTCGACATGTGGAGGCGTCCCCAGTGCAGCTTTCTGTTCACCAAGTGTGTTCTGTAGATGTCATGGCTGGCTGTGCTCTGACAGCTGCTCAGCTGCAGAGTGTATGCGTTATAGATGTGCAAAGATGTGGATGCGGATGAGAGTTTTTCTTCTTGTTACAGTACAAACCAACCGTACATCTGATGAGAGAAAGGATGCGCCTGCTTTATGCGCTAATTTGTGCTCAGAACGCCATCCGCAAGAGACTATGTAAAATTAACAACAGGCATCAAAAAACCAACCAGTCTGACACCATAAAACCATGACTATGGGTGATGTGAAAATCTCCAGCAAGGCTGAGATTCATAATTCATAGGATAGGTTGCAGGAAACAGTGAGGCAGAGGAGAAAAAAATAGGAGAGGGAGAGAGAGAGACGGAGGAGGCATCCATTTGAATTCTGCATGAGCAGAAGATGTGAATAAAATATGAATGAATGAAGGTTGGAAAGTTAAACTCCACTGTGCTTTGCAATGAGCAGGAGAAAGGCAGAGAAAAAGGCAAGAGAGCAGCTTTAGGAGCTGCACCCAAGCATTGAGTGCAGATGTCTGTCAGTCTGTCCCATATGAAGCGCCTCTGTGGGCAGAGCTGCTGCTGCTGGTGCATTATGGATGAGGGGCTATTTTAAGGCACTGCGTTTTGATTTTTGAGAGGAGGGAGATGACACCTGGCTGCTGCCAAATCCTTTCATGAGGTTTGTACAGTACTTGATGGGTTCAGACATGCAGTTACAGACTGTGTTCCAACACAGACTTGATCCCTATTTGAAGTGTACACGCCAAGAGGAGGGAGGAGGTAAACAGACTGGGATGCCATTGAAGTGAGTGAGTGTGTCACCAAGCAGCACTGCACACAGACGGTGTTTTATACAGCGATAAGCCACATGCACATAAACCTGACATCATCTCTGGCGAGGTTAGTCACTCATTTAACAGAAAGTTTGTTAATGCTGGAAATGTAAATATTACCAGTCACTACATTTTAAAAAAGGATTTAAGACATTACTCTGCAGTCACACAAAAAAACATGTTTGATAATACTAGAGAGGAGTGTAATATTAGAACACATGATGGTGGTTGTGTCTAATGTGGGCGTGCATACATGCAAGCTTCAAATTTTAAATATTTTACTCATAACCGACTATGTGAAAGGGTAATTTAAAATCCTTGGACTACATAAAAGTGTCCTCCACCTTAGTGCAATGGAAATAGCTGAATGTCTGTGAACAAAATCCTATTTTATATGCACCCAGGCTCCATTCTTGAAAATTTAATTGAATAAAAGGTTATTTAAATCATTAAATAACTCTCAATAGAGGAAATGCAACAATAAAATCAATGCAGCTAACCTAATTCTGAGGTATGTGTGTATGTATCTTACTAAATACCTCAAATAAAATGGCTCGAGCGATTTGCAGACTACGTTGATGTTTTATTTAAAAGTGCCAAACTGGCCTCAGCCAGATTCTGGAGAGACTTTTAGCACTCCAGCATGTGAATCTAGTGCAGAGAGACTGACTGGACTCCCTGCAGTTTGCCCACCAGACACACATTGAAGCAAATGATGGACCTTTTCCCTGCTGGCTGGCTGGCTGGCAGCTTGTTCAAAATCGCGTGTCTTGACTTTTCCATCACCTTTAACACAGTCCAGACCCTCTGGGCAGGAAACAAGCTGATAGAGGTGCAGATGGATGCCCTGATGGTGTCCGGGATGATGGATTATCTCACTCAGAGGCCACAGTTATTAAACCTTTGGCATTTGTGTCCATTAGAATGTATATATCAGTCTGTCTTTGGAAAATCAAACCTGCAGGCTAATGTTTGATTTTTTTAAAAAGAAAGAGGAAAAAGTCAACCTGGTTGGGCTTAAAACAAGCATCAGTCTTGTAGGACAAAAAAGAAAGAAGACAGCAAAATTAAGATGAAAGGGTTTGTGAATTATTGCAGAATTATTTCATCAGACTTTTCTTCACAATAACACAATTCTCTGCTCTCTATTGTAAGCTAAAAGTGGATCCAATCATTAAAAGAGAATAAATTAGTACAAAATAGAAGATGAATACAGCTTTGACTTATTTAGATGATTGTTGTTACATGGAATTGAATTTACACGTATGATTCTCTGTATTTTTGACTAAATTTAGCATTTATGCTGCCAGACTTTCTCTATATCTTTGCTGGAGACAGTTCTTGTCCTCATTTCTAACATGTATTTACAGATTTTCTGATGAAAAAAAGTGTGATTAGAATAAAACCCGAGGCTGTCACATCCTCTCCTGGATGCCTGATCTGCAGTTTGGCATCATAAACTTTACAAGCATGCAAGCATCAGACTTACATTAAGTGAAGCAGTACTGTGCATTGATGCATCTGTGCAGACACAGAGCCTAAATCTGACCACAGCGATGATAAAAACTACTGTTTGTATAATCTAAGTGTAAATACTCTTGCTTATGCCGTCATTTTCTCATCACCAAATAAAAGATCAAGTGGATGCAGACCCACAGTCCATCTGTTGCTCCAGCTGACCAGTTTTCTGTTATTTGGGGTCAGAAATGGTTATTATGGACGTTTAAAAAGCTCGTCTGTGTCCAGTTCCTGCTGGCAGACTGACAGACTGCTCCAGATTCCCAGTGAGGTCAGTCTGTCTGATTTCATTGTCAGCATCCCAACGAGGAACCTGCCTCCATCCTCCGCGCGTAATTGTCCGAATTGGACACTAATAAACTACGCGACGCACAGTGGCGGCCACAATTAAAAAGAACCGAGAATAACCCACCTCGTTAAGCAGAAAGACGCTGGAATTGGTCAGGGACATCCGCAGTTAACGGGGATCTCGGTCTCCTCAGCCCCAACTTGGGTGAAAAAAAATAATAAAAGGCACCGGATCACCGCGCCTCATCCAAACATTTCCCCCCCACAACAACAAACCCAGAAGAGGAGAGGAGCTGCTGCTGCTCACCGCCTCATCTGGATGGGAAGCCCCGGCGGCTCCTGCGCTGCAAAAAAAAAAAAAAAAAAAAAAAAATCTCCAGTTTCGGGATTCACGGCATTATCAATGGCTGTACACAAAGCCATACGCACGGACACACGGATGGATAGATTACAGCTTTTCTAATAAATTATGCAAGAGCTGCACTTTTCGCACAGCCCCGGTCCCCTCTCCTGGGATTCCATGTGGCTTCATGTCGGATTTTTTCTATTTTTGAATCTGAATATGTGATGTGAGTTTGGTGGGTTTGTGTCCACTCACTAATATCTGTGTTGTTTTCTCCTTCCAATGTGTGTATGTGTGCGTGATTCAATACGACCCAGATATTTAAGCAAATGTGGCCCCTCGAGCAGGATTTGTTGCTCTGCATGAAATTAATATAATGGGATGTTATTCTGGGCCTATATCCGGATGACATGTCATCATCAGGAGGAAAATGGAGCCTATAGTCTATACTGTTACATATGAATATGCTGCTCTGGTCAATGTATTGAATTATGACAGTGTCTACTTTTTGCTGCACAAATACATTGTTTGATTGGGGATGCTGTCTGTAGAGGTGTTGTGTTCTCTGGATGAAGGTGGTCCAAAGCACTGAGGACTGGATGCAGGTCTTCTCAGTTTTCACTGATCCAGCACTTTGGCCCTCCTCACATCCTGTAAACGCCTTCCATTTACACAGAGACCCATCGACCGCCTCAGTCAGGTGTCTTTTATATACTGCCAATGTCAGAAAGACAGAGGAAAGTCACAAGTCACCGAGGACGCACACAAGTGCAGAATAAGTAGAGATTTGAAGCAGCTTTGGTTGAAAAGAACAAAATTAGAATACATCTCAGCAGTTTTCTCATAATAATGCAAAATCCAGGACAGGTTAAACACTAAAGATCCACTGCAGACATGTTTTAGGTCCGTACTTGGTTTAATAATCTGCTTCTGATACTGAAAAGTCCAGATTCTATATTATTAATTTTAAAAATGTAACTGGCCACAACAAAATCCAGTGAAGGTTTCAGGTCATACTATTTTGCACCAGAAATAGTTTGTATCTCATTAAATCAGGCTCGTATCAGCTCTAATCTCAGATATAAAGTGAGTAGAAATTTAGCAGATGAATACATGCAGCTTCAAACTGTACATTCATGCATCTGAAGTTATGAGTGCAGAACTCAAACCTTCTCATTTCACTGCAGAGAAATAACTTGCAGGGAAGAGATGTGTGACCAATGGCGCCCACTGCTGGACAAATTCACTTACAGTAAATGCCAATAATACACCGATCAGCCACAACATTGTGACCACTGACAGGTGAAGTGAATAACATTGATCATATTGGTACTATTTGGTGTTCTGCTGGAAAACCTTGGATTTTAACATCCGTGTTGATGAGACTTAGACACCCAAATAAACATTGTCCCAGAACAAGCACACTCCCTCATGCAAATGGAAATCCCAAATGTCACTGGCCTACCCCCTCAGGAAAATGCACCCCACCACATGGCAACAACATCAACCAATCAGGAACATCTTGAGGAACATGACAATGGCCCAGCATGTTGATTTGACCTCCAAACTTCCTAGACCCCATTCTGATCAAGCATCAACAGGATGCAGTGGAACAAGTTTGATTGACAGAGGCCCCACTGCACAAGCCAGAGTACCCAAAGGATCCACTGCCAACGTCCTGGTGCCAGACCCCATAGGACACCCTAAGAGGTCCTCTTGTCCATGCCCAATGGTTCACAGCATTTTGGACCACATATACTGCAAAAATACTTCCAGATGTTTAAAAATTCTAAATAATGTCATTGGTTATCTGTCCCAGCATCCAGAGCTCAGACTGTCAACATTTATTAGCTGTATTCAGGACAGGTTGTTCAGTCAAACAGCTCAGTAAATATGCCATGTTTATAACTCACCAACTGTAAGATACAGTGTGTGGCCAAAGCACTGCAGTCTGGTCCACTTGCTCAGAGCGGCAGCCTTCACCATGTTCATCACATTGTCTGCTGGTATACAGACTTGTCTCTCATCGAGGCCACAAGCAGCCAACGCTTCTCTCATCACTGTTGCCATGTTCTCACTTGTATGACGAACTGGGGAAAAAACACAAACAGTGACTTTTCAATTGTGAGTCTTACAGTGGACGGTCAGACTAATGGAAGGTTATGTTTTCTTCCTGCATAATATTCCACCGTGACAGGTATGCAATGGCTAAATCTGTATTCTTCCTCGCAGCTCGGTTTCAACTTGTGCCTGGTATTTTTTTATACAGCTCTGGAACAGATGCTTCAGAAAAATAGGTGCACCACGGTCTGACATAGAGACATGTTTCATAAACCCTCTCTGGTAACCGTGCTAATTGGTATCATGTCCTCCACAAGGTGAAAAGTTATCGCATCAGTGATTTCTCGCTGCTGTTTGGAACCTTTCTCATTTGGCATAACAGGCATCTGAAATAGTTGTTTTGCTCTGAATGTTATTCAGATCTGACTCTGCACTCTTCACACTGAGCTTTGTGTTGCTGATTTAAATAGTGGTATCAATTGCAACACACTGCTGAAGGAGTACCGGCATTGGCCAACATCACGGATTCTGAAGGCTATTGTTTTTATTGCTTTTTGTTCATTTAGTTCAGTAAAACAAGAGAAGAGAAGTGCTATACAAATAGATATGGACTAATTGATTAATTAGTTCCAGGTGTTCTGACTAATCTTTGCTTTTATGATGAAATATTGCACAATTTTAGTTTCACATGTTATTTCTTTGGTGGAGCAACATGACAGTGGTTTACAGCAAGCCAAAAAGACTGGGAACACTGGTATAATCTTCAGAATGTGTTTTATTTTACAATATTATCAGATGTACTTTAATATAAAATCATATTTAACTTAAAAAGAGAAGTATAAAATAACTTGAAATAGAAGTGCAGTACAAGTCACTCCAAATTGTACTTAAGTATAGCATTTAATACCACACATTTAATGTGTTAAATAATGTCTGTTAACTTAGGAATGCAAAGGTCTGGAAAACAGCTAAAACAAACACATGACACATTTGATTTGATTTTATGTATGTTGTTTAGGTGTATATGTGTGTGTATACATATACATATTTTTAAGGCCAGACTTGGGCTAGCCCCAGCCTATATTTCAGACCTTTTACCCCCACATAAACCTCGCAGTCTGAGATCCGCTGGTAAGACCCTGCTAGCTGTTCCAAGGTCGAGGCTTAAAACAAAAGGCGACAGGGCCCTTGCAATCAGGGCCCCTAGACTCTGGAACGATTTGCCAGAGGAAATCAGGCTTGCAGAGTCTGTTCCTCGTTTTACCTCGCTCCTCAAAACTCACTTTTATAGGAAGGCTTTTATGATGTAATGTTTAAGTTGATGTAATGTTTAATTTGTATATATTTTGTGTTGAT
>OMNN01056683.1:12073-33233 GCA_900302755.1 Chromis chromis
GTTTTTCATTTATCCACCACCAGTAGCTGCTGCTCTTTATACTATTCAATATGTGGCCTTTGTGGCACATGCATGAATTCAGAACAATTTGTTGTTTCTGTGTATTTATATGTTCTTTCTCCACTTTTAACCTGTTGAGCCCAACATGTCTCTGGTTCTGTTGAGGTTTCTTCCTCTTTTTTTTTAAAGGTTCATTTTTGGCCTTTTATGCCTTTATTGGATAGGACAGTGGATAGAGTCGGAAACGGGAGAGAGTGGGGAAAGACATGGTAAACGCCCGAGGTCGGAATCGAACCTGGGACAGCCTCTACACCTTGGCACTTGGGTCACGCGACATAGGCTATCGGGGCGCCCCCAGTTTTATATATTTGATAATGATTTGACTTTTCATTTCACAACGACACCAGATCAAAATGTCAGTTTTTCCAGCATTGCTTTTTATGAAGAACTCCCTGCAAAACCACTGTCTTGGCTTTACTTTGCATTTAGAGCTAAATATTAGCATGCACACATAGTTGGCTTAGTACAGCTTCGTAGACTTTACACTTGGTCTGCTTGTTATGTGCTTCTGTAACACTTGATGTGTTTTTTTTCCCTTTAAAATTACTGGTAAAAAGATGAGGTATGTCAAGATTACTTTTCCTCAGACATGTGCATGTGCCTTTACAAGTCCTAAAAAAAGGAATTGGCATGTACGTCATACAGTTATTTAAAAGCTCATTTGTGTGCTCACGTTTCTCTTTTAATAGGCACTTTTACTCCTTAAACAAAACTAATTATTTGTCTCCACGTGAGAAATGGTTGTATAGGTGACTCTCCAGAGTCACACTTGTAACTTCTAGCTCTTGCTCCTTTTATGTCTTCCTGTGAAATGTCTTTGCACTAGAAATGGACATGACATCCCACAGAGAAAATGTCTCTTAGTCGACACATTTCACTGACCTCTGATGTGTGACCCTTCCACTCTGCTAATGGTCTGGGCCATAAAATTAGAATATAAATACATATAAACAATGAACAAGCTGACTTCTCTGGTGCTTTTGAGCAACTTGGGTGAGTCAGTGAGGGAGGGATAAAGAGAAGAGGAAGGGAGGATGCAAAGAAGTGAGTGAGTAAGAATGTATCACACTCACATGCATGCTAACATTCCTTCATGCATCTGTTAGAGAGTGTGCCCTGTGTTTAAATATGCATATGCATTTATGCAAACACATATTTTTGACTTTGTATATAAGTGTGTGTGAGCAGTCAGTCTGCAGTGGAGTCGGATGAGAGGAAACCACAGAGAAAGACGGAGGGAAGTAAAGTTTATTCGAGGCCACACCAGGCTGAGAGCAGTAATAATCTGACAGCTGTCCAAGATTTGTGAAGCACATAAACTTGTGTAGTAGTTTCCAGATTTGTGTTACTATGACTCACAGACTCCAGTTTCTCCAGTTTTCCTCTACTTCTTTTCCTGTCTTATCTTTGGGGGGGACTTTGGATCCACATTACTGCATGTGGAAAAAAGATGAAGAGGAATCAAAAATCTCTTCATTTAAAGGCAGAAGTAGGTTTTATGCCATAAAAATGCAGTTTAGATATGTGATGTAAAAGATAAGGTTGTGTTTCTGCTTTTCAGTTCCTAATTTTAGATGTCAAAGGGCGAGGCAAGATGTTGCCAACACACATTCAAACAAAGAAGACAGTAGCGATACTGTCATGAGGTATGAATCATGTTAATTTAATTCATCCTTCCTCTTCTCTGTAGAACTCAACAGAGGTTTCTTTGCTTTTTTGCTATTCTCTGCAGTGTTTTTCTTCTTATTCAGAATTACTTAAAAAAATTAGCAAATAAATATACATTAAGGGTTGTTGGGAGAAGGTTGTATGATGCGTGAGAAACAGTGAAACCTGATCAGCCATGAAGGCGAGATGGGATCAGAAAAGAAAAGATCTGGGTTGTATGGGAGCTCGGGAGGGTGTTGGAGTCTTTGGAATTTCCCCCCTGTGGGTTGTTCATTTTGTTTTATTATCCAGTTCTCTGGGGCTCAGTGTGAAAAGCCTCTCTGGCCACAACTTTAGGTCACTTAAACCTTTCCAACATCATGCTGGAACACTGCATTTTGCAGGCCAGTCTTTTTGGAAAATTACTGAATTTCTTTGTCATTTCTTGATAGTGTGTTGCCCTGTGTGTATCTGGTCACATAACATTTCGACAACAAACATGTTTTTTGGAAGACAGTCACAAGTAGCAGTGTGATGTAATGAAGATGAGATTAGTGATTAGATCAGGGGAAATTAGCACTTTTCATGCTTGGATATCAAAGTTCGCAGGTACCACAGATAAGGCTTTAAAGATAATGGTTCAAAATCCTCATTTGAACTGATTTGCGCAGATTATCGCCTTTAGTATGACTGGTGAATGAGGGCGGCTTTTATTTCCTTTTGATTGTATTCTGAGGAGGGTATCAGCTGACATTTGTTTTTCGTGCCCTTTCAGAGCCTTTGGATGTATCTGAAGCTTAGGTGTCCTTTTGAACACGTCAGGTTTCATTGTTAGTACTGTTCTCTGCACTGATTGTGTTGAAATTTAATCAGGACTGTGACTGTGTTTGTTTGTAACTCAGTTGGGTTTAACTTCTAATAGTTTTCTGATTGCAGTTACTTTGATAAAGATATTTCTTAATACCCTGTTTTAGCTGTAGCTGTTTTTCTAATGTTCAGTTTAGTCTAGATAAGGTTGGCAAAATGTGTTTATTTTGGAGGCTGGCTGACCACAAACTTAGAAACTATGCAGCAATTGGACATTAAACCTTTTATGGGCAAACCAAAAGAATGTCTTGCATTCTCACAAAGTGAAGCTTGTTTTTGCCAATAATGGTCTGTCCTTTAACTTGTAGTTTGAATTCTGCTTTACCTCCCTCAGTTAAAGTCTGTACTTTTTACCTAACAGCACGTCCATTACTGCTCTCTTTTGTTTGTTGTGAGTTATAGTTTATGTGATCTCTATAGTTCAGTCAGTTACTTTCTCTAAATGTTTTTGTGTGTTTACTCAACAACATATGTTTGACGTGTTTCCTTGGAGACGAAAAATACATTGTGGGCTGAAAAGGGGAACATGTGAGTAAATGAGATAATGCAGAGAGAGGGAGCAGGAAACACAGACTGGGGCGCTGCTGAAGTGGGCAGGGTCTGAGAGACCAGCTGTCATTGAGGGAGAGAGGCAGGAGTATAAGTTCCCCGCTTCCTGCTGCCAGCGTCACTTTCTAACCCGGCCAGCAGCGAGTCTCCACATCTCATTTTTCACTTCATACTCTGCCGTGCCTAAACTTCTCCAAAATGAGCTACAGATCTAAAAACATGCAGCAGATACCTTCCACCAGGATCTCCATGACCCGCTCTACACCTCAGTACCGTGCTGTGAGCGTTCATGGCAGTGCTGGTGGAACCGGCACCCGCATCTCCAATGCCCAAGCACCTTTCCTGCGTTCTGGTGCTCCAATGGCATCTTCTTCAAGCTTCAAGCTCAGCAGTGCTTTGGGTGGTGGCATGGGCGCAGGTTTTGGTGGTGCTGGTGCATCAGTGGCAGCTGGTGGTGGTTCTGGTGGTGGCATCCTGGGCAACGAGAAGGGAGCCATGCAGAACCTGAACGACCGTCTTGCCAATTACCTGGAGACAGTGAGGAAACTGGAAAAGGCCAACGGGGAGCTGGAGATGAAGATCAGGGAGGCTCTGGAACAGGGGGGCCCCGACATGAGAGACTACAGCAAGTATGAGCCCATCATTGAAGATCTACGCAAACAGGTAAAAATTTATATGAATACTGGTCCTTAACATGAACACTGAATATGAATAGTAAACTGGGAAGCTGCAGTTCTTAGTTGACACAGCTTGAGGAGACAAGTAATGAAAAAGGTGAGGGATGTAAATGTTAGTATGCTTTATTTAGTCTCTAATATGAAAATCAGCGAGTGTGTGTGATGGCACTTATCACATGCTTCCAATACAGACTTATTTAGGGAGGAACTCCTGTCCGTGTATTCATTATCTGGATAAGCTTAAAAACTGAGATTGAGAATGCTGAGTTCCTTTGTAGGTTATCAAATTTCTTGCAAGAGAATGAAGGGTGTGGCTCTTGCCCTCCCCCATTAAACTCTTTAGTGCCACGAAGTCGCCACAACTTCCTCTGATGAATCACCAACACGAGGGTATCATCAGGAGAGAGAGAGAGACTGAAGAGCTCTCAGACTAGCAACCAGCAAACAAAAGCATTTCCAAATGGTTCAGCTTAAATGATTCTACAAGCATGCACTAGTGTAGGAGGGCCTCAATGTGAAACAGATGTGTGGTAATTTTACACACACACACACACAAGCACGCACATGCACGCACACACACACATGCACGCACACGCACACATGCAAGCACGCACACACACACAAAGGATGTCAGACTGCCAGAGTGAGAATGCGTGCACACACAGATGCGTGTGAGTGTGGTAGTTGTATAACAATCAGTTCCAGTCGGCAGAGTCAAATGTCACATTCTTCTACAGTCCAGTCCAGTTCTTCAATGTCACATAATGACACATTGATGGTTCCCCCATGCCGTTCTGAACAGATAAATGCACAAGTATTTCCCCTTTCTGGATACCATAGATACATAGGAAAGTATAAACACACAAACACACACAGTGATATATATAAAGAGACTGACAGAGAGAGAGAGAGACAGTGCAGATGGCTGAAAATTGGAGGGAAGAAAAACTTGTCTGTATGACTGATTCAGGCAGGAAACCCATTTCTCCAACAACGCTAAAACAAACCAGATTCTGTTCTGGCACAGGAACATCCTTCCCTTCCTGTTCTTCTCTTTGTGGTTCCTTTTTTATGACTGAATTTTTATGGATTCAACCATGTTGTGGCCCCATTGTGCAATCTGACTTTAAGGTTTTTGTTGTTACATAAGGGAAACATTGATTACAATCATATGTTTAGGTTTAACTCCGTGAAAAAAAAGGCTGTCTCAAAGCACATCATTATTCGAACAGAACATTAAATTGTGCATTGTGTTCTCTCTAACCAACAACTTCTTTTTTGACACCCATTGTTCAAATAACGAGTTTTCTCATCAATTCTTTTGTCTGTGCAGGTCTTTGATAAGATAGTGGACAACGCTAGTTTTGTGCTCCAGATTGACAACGCCCGTCTGGCCGCCGACGACTTCAAAGTCAAGTAAGTGATTTTACTTTTCTTCTTTTATATGTTTGTATCTGGAACCTCATCTTCGCCATTTTGTGATCTTAATTTACACAGCACAGTGTGAATAGAAAAGGTGTAGGTGCAAACCGCTTCCTACTTCCTATTTATTTATTTATATAGGTTTTGCTGCACATGGTTTCTGTTCATTTTATTGGTTAGTCTTGCTGTATTTTCTAACTTTGTATTTGTTACAGGTTCATAATAAATCCAGTTTTATTGTGAATGTGGCCTGACAGTGTCTGTAATGCTGCTTGTGTCTGCTGATCCTACAGGTATGACAATGAGATGGCCATTCGCCAGTCTGTGGAGGCCGACATTGCTGGGCTGAAACAAGTCATTGACGACACCAACATGACCAGGATGAACATCGAGAGTGAGATTGAAGCTGTGAAGGAGGAGCTCCTCTTCCTGAAGAAAAACCATGAAAATGTGAGTTTAGAGTATATCCAGGTTAATAATCTCACTGTACTATAAGCAGTGTGTAGTTTTGTTCATTTCTCTCTTTCTGTCGATTCAATAGGAGGTGATGGAGATAAGGAATCAGATCTCCCAGTCAGGCGTGCAAGTGGACGTAGACGCTCCCAAAGGTCAGGACCTGTCTCAGATCATGGAGGACATGAGGGCCAACTATGAGAAGATGGCCGTGAAGAACGCAGAGGACCTCAAACGGTGGCATGAAAATCAGGTAATGCGGTGTTAAAAAGGTGTCATCATGGGGAAAAAAATACACTTTCAAACTGACTGGTTTGTTTGAACATCTTTGTCCTTTGTTGCTGTCAGATTTCAGATGTACAGGTGCAGGTATCACAGAACACAGAAGCTCTCCAGGGGGCTCAGATGGAGATAAGTGACTTATCGAGACAGATACAGACCCTGGAAATTGAACTCGCATCTCAACAGAGTTTGGTAAGCATTAAAAAATCTTGTTATATAGTTTAATTTCATTACTACCAGTGATATAGTCCACTCTGTATTGGGAAACTTAAATACCTCCACCATTGCATAATACCTAAAACATTACCAAAATAATGTTTTTTGACAAATTTCTCATTCCTTCTTTTAAATCCTCCAACAGAAAGCGTCTCTAGAGGACACACTACGCAACACAGAGCTACGTAACAACATGGAAATGGAGAAGTATAACAGCATCATTGTCCGCCTGGAGGAGGAGCTGACCAACTTGCGCGCAAACATTCAGCAACAGACCCAAGACTACGAAGCACTGCTCAACATGAAGATGAAACTCGAGGCCGAGATCAGCACTTACAAAACTCTGCTGGATGGTGGAGACTTCAAGTAAGAGTTAAAAAGATGTGGAGAAGAAAAAAACGAGATGATGATGATGGTGGAGGTGAATACTGACTTAAATTACTTGTTCTCATGGTTTGCATGGTCAGGTATAACTACATCATGAACTGAGGTAGTAGTTTCAGTTGGCAGTGGTCACATGACCAGTTCAACAGGAAGATTTCGAAAGTCAAAATGATTCATTTGGGGGTTTTTTTTCACAGGCTCCAGGATGCTCTGGATGAGCTGGCGGCCACAAGCTAATTTGGAAAAAAGGATCTTCAAAACAATGAAAGCAATGCTGCCCACGGCTATCAATTATGGAAAAAGAAAATCCGGCTGGTCCAGTCAGCTAACACTATTTTTGCACCACTTGCTTTGTAAACCAGAAGTGATTGAAGCTATTCTGAATAAAGGCATTCCTCCACACCACAATAAAACAGACGGGGCAGTTTCAAAAGCAACCCTCGCCTGGCTGCAAACCAGAAATGAATAAAACCACTTGTTTTTCCACAGTCATGGCTTTTGTGCATTTGTGAATGTTGTATAATGTGTGTTCTGTTTTGTAACAGCTCTCACTGACTAAGGAACAAAGTGTGCAGGAGGTACAGAATTTTGACAAATGGGTCATTTGTGTTGGCAAAAAAAAATCATACCCCATGAGGAATGGCTGACAAATGGAATGATTTTATAGCTGCTTGATTAATGTTAGTATTATTTGTTTGCTGAGTAGCACAGTGCTAAAGCTAATGTCCTCCATACACACCGTTAGCTTAAAGCTTAAAGGTTCATTAACTGTTATTTGGCCACTAGGGGGAAGAAAAACTCCAAAACAAGCCAAAGGAGCCAAACTGTCCTCACAAGGTGTTTACATGACACAGTGAAAAAGAGTGTTGAAACTTATTTGCATTCAACTTTGCCTCAGTACTCATATACCAAACATCTTGGTATAGCTTTAGAGGATTTTAAATCATATAGTCAACATAAAATTGACAGCAGATAGCTCTCAAGCAGCTTCCATCAGTGAGAGTTACATTTAAACTACTCTTGAACATGGTATAATTAAATTGGATAGCTTTGAATTCAACCCTGTCTCCCCAAAATGATGCTCCTAGTCAACTAAACTACATTCTCAATTATATTTTGAAAGAAACATAATTTGATTTTCAAACAAAAGTCTTCATCATCCTGGTTGAAGACTTTTGGGTTTCACATCTTATGTGGGATCATTATTCTTAACATCCATCTTCATACATTTACTTTGGATTTTCAATGTTTGGTTAGGTTTAGGGACAACAACTACCTGGTTAGTTTAGGAAAATATCATGCTTTGTGATGCTTTCACAACAATTACTTGTGAGAAATTTGGTTAAGTTTTTGGTTTTGGTTTTTGGTTAAGCATTTTGGTGCTAGACCTAAATCGGGCAAATGTTTTGGTATAAAGAGAATCTTTCAAAGGGAGTGACACTTTCAGTAACATACAGTTGCAAGACTCATTAATATATACCAAATATTGTTTACATAGAATAGGCAAGGTCCTAGAATATTATTGTACCTAAGGGGCAAAACCACATTCTCTAAAAAAAAAAAAAACTAGACTCACAGTTTCATATGTAGATTAATCTGCAATTGCACCGAAGAAATTCTGCAAAATACACAAATTATGCAGAAAACATCAAACACAGTAAAGAGGAAAGGTAAACGTAAGTAAACGAAAGTAATAAATCATCTCAATACAAATATATTTACGATGCTCCCCAGACAAATATAAATACAGTCGCCACAGGTAATTGTCATGATTTGATTGATTTTTGAAAACAATCAAATAAATGGCAAAGATTTGTTGATTTAACATTGTTTTGGGGATATGTCGCAAATGTAATCAAGCAGAATGCAGTTTAGTTGTATAGGAACTTTTTTTGGAGACATGGTTGTTGGATGCTGTGAGGTTAGGGGGAAAAAATTTTTCGATAAAGCTAGAAAGTTCACTAAAAACGAATTATTCATTTTTCTGTACAATAAAGCTCTGGCACTTGGTCCAGTGGCTTTGCTTGAGCTAATTTTAATAAGGTATTTTAGAGAAATGCACAATTTCACCACTCATTCCTGGGGTTAGCTGGGATTTTAAAGCAAATATAAAATGGGTGCAGGGTTTCTGTAACATTCCAGAGATTTGGAATGTGATATTTAAAAAAAAATACATGAAGAGCAGAGAAAGTTGCGCCTACTTCAGTGACACATAACAGACACTGAACGCACCTTGAAGGAAACATCAGTCCTTAAAGTGGGCAGATGTGGGTCAGTAAGTAAACAAGGGAGGAGACTCAAGCTACGTGAACGGCGATGCGCGCTCCCGATGATAAACCGTTGACGCCTTCATCCGGGAACTACTACGAACTTGCTCTCCAACATGGCGGCGTCAGGTGAGGTTTATGTGGGTGAACGATCCGGGTCGGTTGGTGGGAATTTCAGAGGGTTATACCGCAATACGATTTAACACATAAAGTTTGAGGATTGCTATTTGTTCGGCTTAACAACCCGCGTCGTTGTCTCGTGTCTATAAATGCATTTCTCGGTTGTTTTGGCCCAGTAAAGACGGGACTGCTACAGGAAGGCGAATGAACGAAGCTACGACTTGCTCAAATCTGAACATTTTAGCCTACAGATTACACGGGAGTTTTTCCTCTAAAAATCGTTAATAGGGCGTTTGGTGAACCTGCTTTTGTGTTGATACGGTATTGCGTGTTTTGGACTGTAGGTGACACGTTATGAAATGTTCCTAACTGCGTGCAGTGCTGGCACATTGTATGTCCGTAGCGGAGCTCGCCGTGGCGCTCAGAGCAGATAAGCGCCGGGCGCAAGCGCGATTTGTGGAGGAGGGGTTGGGCCGAGGAGTCCGGGCAGCCCGAGGAGGCTCCCCACGTGTGCAGCGTGGCTCCCTGGTATCGGTGTTTGACGAAACGGGGCAGCTGGGCCCGTCGGGTCGCATCCCGAACACTTCGCTGGCAGCTTCACAACTTTGAGCTGTCTTTTCCAGCCGGCTGTCTTCCTCCGTTGATGGCGCACTTGGATCCTGGCGCTGCGACGTGCACTAGGCCCTAAAACCTAGCCAGCTAAGCAGGGATACTTCCCCCGTCAGCAGTCCTATGCTGACTAAGCCCGCATAGGCACAAAGACAAAAGCGATCGGCGTAGATGGCAAACCAACAACCTGTGTGGTTAGCCTAAGTCTCGCTGCTGTTGTGCCAGTGTAGCTTTAGCAGAAGTGAGCTCTGCCAAAACTTGATGTTACGCAGCTCTTAGCTCGCTAATGTCACGTTAGTGCGGCGCGCAGAGAAAGCTAATACAGCCGGTATTAGCTGCTTTCACAGAGGACAAGCAGTTAGGGCCAGTTAGTTAGGCCTGTTAATTGTAAACAATGACTTAGCACTATGTCCTGGGAAAGAGCTGTAAACAGTGTGTGTTGCTCTCTGCGTGTGTGCAGGTTTTGTAACGATGTGTGTAAAGAATTTCCTGACAGCTGGGATTCTCACAATAAAGCTCACAGCCAGCTTTGTCGCTCCCCTTTTTCTGCCTCAGACCAAAACAACTCAGACCTGCTCTGTGAGCTGTGTGAAGCCCCCTGGGCAAGCTGGTGGTAACTGTTGGCAAACAGACACTATGAGGAACAATCTGCAGTGGATCCATGAATTCAAACTCCTCAAACCATGTAGTTTGATGGCTAGAACATGTCACAGGTTTCACTGGACTCTTGGAACTGAACAAATGGAGGCAGGCCTTTTCTGACATGCTGCACAGTGGCAGTTGGACAGGCAAACCACTCCCTGTGTGTCTACTTTCCAATAGGAAAATAAGTTGGGGGTTTTTGCTATCACACACACATTGCGGCCCCTTATCTGGCATGGCTGGACAACATCTCACTACTCAACCCTGCCAATAGTGTTTGTCAGCACAGAGAACCAGCTGTCTGCATGAGTTGAGACACATAAAACTCTTTTGAAAGTCCAATGATCATGCACCTTTCAAAACATCCGCAGCTCTTCTCAAACTCACTGTGTGTATGTTTTTAATGACTTCCTAGGCAGACGTCCGTATGGGCAATGAACCCATGTCCTGGCATGTTCCTCTCCATGGCTGACTATGTACCATGTTTATCTTCCCTCTAGCTAAGAAGAAGAATAAGAAGGGGAAGACCCTCACTCTGACTGACTTCCTAGCAGAGGACAGTGGAGGCAACAGCGCTCCTCCTAGCTACCCGGCCAAGTCCACAAGCTGGGCTGATGAGACTGACGACCTGGATGGAGATGGTGAGCACACACTGAAATCCACACGCCTCACTGTTGTTTGAAACCCACTTTTAGATACAGCACAGTTAAATAAAATGAAGGTTTCATAAATCTGAAATTGGGTTTTAAAGAGCATTAAGTATAATGTACATCTAACATCCTTTCACAACAACAAATGGATCAAAAACAGCCATAATGTATTGCCGTTAAGTTCCACTTTAACATTCCCCTTTCAAAATCAAAAGCTCCAATTTAGAAGCCACCTTAAGTGTTGTTTGTTGCTTCAGGTTAGTTCTGTAGCTGATGTCCTTGTAATTACAGAGCTATTGATTCACGCACATGTTTTAAAGGAGACTAGTTGTTGGTCGAGAGCATGATCCCCATCTCACCACCAGTGTTATCTCAATTAAAATTTCTTTAAATGTCCTGAAATAAAATTTTAAATATGAGTTTGTAAAGTCTTTATAATTCCTGTATTCATCAGGCTATCTTTTAGATGAGTGGTCAGAAATGAAAATGCATTTTAAAGAATGCAGTCAGGCTGGTATTGTTATCAACATATACGGTCTAACATGTGATGAAATGTAAAGGAAGCCCCTGGATCTCTGTTGAAATGTAAATGTGCTCTGGCAAAGTGGTATTTACGTTTTCCTTATCTTATGAAGGTGAAAACAGTAAGTAAAGGTTAGTCAACCAAATATTTGAGACAACATAACACCAGCTTTTTCAGTTTCAATGCATCTGGCTCCTAATATGGGGATGGTATGTTTTCATAATGTTTACTTAGCTAATAAGTAATTACCGTAAGTAATTCCTTTTTTTTTATACAGCACCTTTCACAGCACAAGGTCACAGTTCTTCACAACAGTAATAATAAATAAACAACAACCAGGCATTGAAATATGACGTATTGAAAAAATGCAAACGATCAAATCAATGATTTGGATGTACAAAAGTAAATCTAAAAAGATGTGTCTTCAGCTCCTTTTTGAAAACATCTGCCGAAGCAGCTGAGCGTAGCTGAGATGGAAGAGAGTTCCAAAGGGTTGGTGCCACAACTTCAAAAGCAAGATCACCTTTAGTTTTTAAATGGACCACTAGAAAACTCTGATATGAGGACCTGAGAGATATGCAAGGAATGTAGGGTTGAAGCAGATCAATGATGTAATCAGGTGCCTGTCCATGTGGGGCTTTGTAAACAAGAACAAGGATTTTAAATTGAATTCGGTATTTGATCGGAAGCCAATGTAAGGAGTGTAAAATTGGAGTGATGCAAGTCGTCCTGCTAGACCTAGTTAGCAACCTTGCTGCAGCATTTTGAACTGTAATTGATGAAGTGAGGATTTATTTAAGCAGGTAAAAAGGGAGTTACAGTAGTCAAGCCGGGAAGAAATAAAGGCATGAATAAGCATTTCCAGCTCTGCTCGAGACACAATCGATTTCAATTTGGCCATATTCCCTAAATGAAAGAAACAGGAGCGGGTCAGTGACTTAACATGTTGATCGAAGCGCATAGCATGATCAAAAATGACCCCAAGGTTTTTAAAATTTAATTTAAGCGCTCATAATTGCTGTCCATGAATATGATGCACAGACGGAGTGATATGAAAACGGATCAGTTCCATCACCTGAGACAAAAGCTGGCAGTGTAATGGAAGTAAAGTGTATTTCCTCAAGTTACATAACTCCCATCCTAGTTCCAAAGCCACAGCCAAAAAGCAGCTAACATTAGTTGACTCACTTACAGTGTCACCTGTATGACAAGATGGCGTACCTGCAGTAGGAATTTACAGAAATGTGTGCATTTTATATTGGAAAGACATTTACACAGCTGAAAAGCCTGGTTTTACTAGGATGCTAAAAACAATCGATACCGAGTAAAATATTTTGTGTGAATAGCATTGATCTGTTTGTGTCTTTGTTTACAGTGTAAAATGATAATAATTACTACTTAATGGGGGTATAGTCTTCATATAATATCAGTTCATTTTATTTTTGTCTTGAGTTAATGCAAACAGGAAAAATCATGCATCACTATTAAATAATACTAATAATAATTTAACCTTTATTAATCCCCTTGGGGAAATTCACCCTCTGCATTTGACCCATCCTACTATACATATTAGTAGCAGGAGCTGCAGGCTGCCTTGGTGCAGCGCCCGGGGAGCAGTCAGGGGTTAAGGGCCTTGCTCAAGGGCCCAACAGTGGCCACAGTGGGGGTTCGATCCTCCGACCTTCTGATCAGTAGTCAGGGGCTTAACCTGTTGCGCCACCACTGCCCCCAAATTGCAAAAGGTTTTAAATTTTGGGCATATCACCAAGTGCTATATTAAAGTACTACTGCCATTCTCTACTGTGTAACTGTTCGGCCTGAGGTCCTTTTCATTTTTTTTTATATAAATTTGGAGTCTTTTTTATTTTGGACTTACCATGTCATCGGATCCAAGTTTGAGTCCTCACGTCTCTGTAAAGTTACAATTACACCGTTTTGAAAGGAATTAACCATCTCCCTTATTCAAAACAGCCAACTCAAGTCTGTATATTAAATGGAGGTTCAGTATTGTGGATTAAGCCCTTGATGCTAAATTAATCATCAAAGTGACAAATTACCAACCATAGAACAGAGTTGAGTTTCTTTTGGTCCTTTATAAAACTTCATATGTCATATTTCTTTTCATACTGGGTATACAAATGTTTTGTTTCCGGGTTGTTTTTGTTCTGATATGTAGTATCAGACTTTTGTTTTATTCCAGTGTGTTGAGCTTCATGAAGATGAGATAAAAAGGTTTTTATTCTAGTCATAATTATCTGTCGCACTGAGAAATATTAACAAAACAAAAGATTGACGTTGTTTGTTTTTCTCTCTCGTGTATATCTAGATATGTGGATGGTATGGCTACTAATGCATATATTTTTCCATTGTGATGCCTTGTTGTTACGTCGGTTCCATTTGCTTTTTTGCTTTGATTTTTAAAAGACTTCTTTATTGTCTTTCAACCCTTTACAGGATGAACGAAATGCAGATTCTCAGGTCTTGATGTAGCTTATAAGATAAGATTAAAAATAGACTTGAGTAATAAAAAATGATAACCTTCAGCATAATAAATAAATAAACACTACTAGGATGCTTAATATCCATCTATCTATACATCCATACAGATATGTATATACACACACATATACACTTATACATGTATACAATACAAGGATTTCAGGAATTCATGACCCTAGTATCAAAGAGAAAATAATTGGTTAATTAACTTAAAGGAATTTTGGTTTTGTTTAATATTTTTCCTCTGCTTATCTCTTCAGTCTCGACTTCGTGGCACACGGAGGAGGATTCGTACAGGGCGCCCCCCATTGACCGCTCCATCCTGCCCACAGCACCTCGATCAGCCCGTGAGCCCAACATTGACCGGTCCAGACTGCCCCGCAGCCCGCCTTACACGGCCTTCCTGGGCAACCTGCCCTATGATGTCACTGAGGACTCTATCAAAGACTTCTTCCGCGGCTTGGCAGTAAGTGTAGCAAGCACACACATACAGTGTAAGGCATGTAACATTTAGCATACAGTTTCTGCAAGTATTCGTTTTGCAAAGCAACACAAACAGTGAAAAACAGGTGGCAGTTTCAGTTGCAGTTCAAATTCTCAGTCTCGTAAATATCCAGTTACATGTGTCATACGAATTATGCATCTAAAGTTTTTCAGTCCACAGTGACTCACTGCTGTTTGCATTGCTGTTTACGCAGCAGGAAAAGTGAATTTGTCAAGTAATAAATAAAATAGAAACAGGACACACAGGTCAGCTTCGTTCTATCTCCCTTTGTTTCTATAGACAGATCTTTAAGTAGCATCCTAATGCTGCTCAGCCTGTTTGCTATAATGCAAGGTGATAAAAGGAATTGTTACAGCACCATTGTTTTTATGTTATTTGCCTCATGCACCCTTAATTGCAGGAGGGTTTCAAAAGTCCTGCTTTTGCAACAGCAAAACCGTTTCAGATTCATGAAACTTAGGAAAAACATGTTTAAGTACTTATTCAGCATCCTAGGTATATCTGAGACACACACATAAGTTTTTTGAGACAATATAGCTGAAGAAATCACATCTATATAGCCCTCATTCGTACCTCTGACTTCTTTAGTCACAGCTGCGTAGGAGCCCTTGTGTCAAGGTTAGTGTTAGTGAGATAGCCGCAGACACTATGAGGATTTGAAACTAAAGTTACCTGCAGCAGTGCCAGTCACGGTCCTGAACTGGACATTTTTAACATGGTGGCAATTAGTGAGCAGAACTTTTTGCTATTTATATGTTTGGCAAGGTCACGGCAGATGACTTATCTGACGCTTCCTCCATTCCAAAGTCTATGCATTGCTTCCTGAATATCATTTACGTACTATGCTTTGCTGAACTTAAGTCGGGTGTTTCTGTGGTCTTGGCTTTAATTACAGCATTATCTATTTCAAATGTTGCTCTGTCACCATCTTTTGTTTCCAGATCAGTGCAGTGCGTCTGCCTCGTGAGCCCAGTAACCCAGAGAGGCTGAAGGGCTTTGGCTATGCTGAATTTGACGATGTTGAATCCCTCCTGAGGGCCCTCAGTCTCAATGAGGAGGTGAGAGGAACAAAACTTGAACTAAAACAACAGTTTGACTTTTTTCATAATTGTACTGCACAATAGTGTGCCGGGTAAAGACTGCTTTGTGATGTAATGGAAACGACAAACAGTTTAAACCCTTAGTAAAAATGTCTAAAACGGATAAATTACATGAGACTCAATAAGTATTTGTCCATTTTTCATGCTAACAGAACCTGGGGAATCGAAGGATTCGTGTGGATATTGCAGACCAGTCTAATGATAAAGGTACATGTTATCTTTTATTTTGCTTTTCTACACATTTTGAAACAACTCCTCTCTGCTGTAGTTACTTACTGTTTAGTCTTTTCCATTTAAGCTAATGCATTCCATAACTATAACACCACCTCTGCTTCTTCACATGTCAGAGAGAGACAGTGGACTTATGGGAGGCAGAGACAGGGGAGGACGGATGGGAGACTTGGGCCCTGACAAGACGGATAGTGACTGGAGAGCTCGGCCAAGTTCGGATGCTGATGATGGACCTCCCAGGAGAGATGATGCCTTTGGAGAGAGTGAGTCAAAAATGGCAATGCTGATGCTTTATCATCCATACTTAAAGATGATATGTTGGAAAACTTCTTAAAAGACTTTGATTTGTGTCTGATATGACTTTTCCATAACAAGAGTTCGATTCCATTTTTAGAAATTCTTTATACAACATCTTTGATCTGTGTCAGTCCCAATCGAACTAGGATAAAAGTAATGTTTCTTTCACATCCTAAATGATGAGTTGGAAGAATTCATTAAAGGAAACTGACTGTTTAAAATGTAGTCCAAGTCCAAACTTGCTGCCTTTGCAAAATTAAGATTCTCCAGAGTTGTGGGAAGGTTCAGCCATCAGCTGTAAATCATAGACTAGACTTAGACTTGTTTTATGTCAGTGCACATGTTAAACGAAATTTCGTTACCGTGGCTCACTATTAGCGAAACTATCGTGAGCCAAAGCAGCCGACATGGGCGGCGCCATCTTTCATCTAATCATGCTAAGATATAATGAATATATACGTTATAGAAGATGTGGGCTTGAATCCTTCAGACCAGCCGTGTTGAGGTAGAGGAGCTGTGTCAGTTGGTATCATTGTCGTCTCGTTGCAGGATCACGTGACCGTTATGAGTCAGATCGCGGGCCGCGGCGGGACAATGATCGTTATGACGGAGGAAGAGACCGCTACCGGGATCGCTATGACGACAGGGACCGCAGAGACTACGATAGAGGAGGTGAGTACTGTACTTGTTTAGAGTCTGTGTTCTCAACATTAAAATCTAGGGGTGGGACTCGATTAAAAAATGAATCTAATTAATTAGAGGTTTTGTAATTAATTAATCGCATAACAATATTTTCCACAAGAAGCAACATTTTTCAATTTAAATGGATTTTGGTATATAACTGAATCAAATGATAGACGCATACATTTAAACAACAAAACATTGTTTATCTTGCATCAGTCTGACAATGGCACTATAAATCATAATGGTAGCTATATTCCAGTTTTCATAGAACTTTATTAAAACTCCAGCTCTTTTAATGTCTTGAAATGTTTGTTTTACATTAAAGTGCAATTTCAAGTACATTTAGAACAGTGGAAACCCTGGCCATTGAAAATGTGGAAAGAAAAACATCCCTGGCCAAAAATAAACAGACCTACAGTTAAGTTGCTCGTACTCGGACGGTTTCTGTGCTCGCTGCAACATGCTTTGCATTCAGGTGGTACCGTAGGCTTGATGTGCTTCGGTGGTATGCAAATTCTTTTTTGCACAATTTGCACAAAACCACGCTCTTCTCAAGGCTTCCATCGGGCAGTTTTAAAAAATTAAACTTGCCCTCCATCAGTCCAAGCAATGCACTCTGATCGGATTCCTCCGTGTTGGTTGTTGTTGGCCTCCTGGCTCTGACGCGTCTTGTGCATCAGTGTGATCGGTGGACCAGGAACTCGTGCACTGACAAACATTCCGTGTTATCTGGAGTGCAAACTGCGATTAAATGCGTTAATTTTTGACATGTTATTTTTCTTGTAATTAATTCATCGTAATTAACACGTTAAAGTCCCACCCCTGTTAAAATCCACTTCTTTTTTTTTTTACATGTCCATTCTTATCGAATCTTTGGTTTTCTTGACCTCCTGATTGCCTCGTTGCAACTTTTGGATTTGCTTTTCCTGTTTACAGCATCATCTCTTCAGGTTTTGTTTAATCTTTTATTCTCCTCCTATCTGTCTAGGTTTTGACTCCCGTGGTGGTGGAGGAGGTCGTCGTGCCTTCGGCAGTGGCTTCCGTCGTGATTATGACGACAGTCGGGGTAGCAGTGATCGCTATGGGGACCGGGATCGTTATGGCGAACGTGAAGACCGGTACGAGAGGCGGGATGACAGGCGTGAGGAAAGAGGTAAGACTTGAAAATCAAATCTATATTTACACTAATGTTGTTAATAGAGTGTTCATGAAAAGTCACGTTTGAAGTTACAAATCTTGGCATATTTTCACACTTCCAAAATCTTTAGTTGAACTTTTAAAATCAAAGAATAGAGTTTGATTCCATCTCACGACATTCATAGCTAGATCACTTTGTACTAATGTTCTCCTTTCTTGCACCCACCCCAGCTCCTCAGCAAAGACCCAAGTTGAACCTGAAGCCCCGTAGCGTACCTAAGGAGGAGGAAGGTACCGGCAGTGGTGGTGGTGGTGGAACTTCCCCAGCTGCCGCTCCGAGCTCCGGCAGCAGGGCTTCCTCCATCTTTGGTGCAGCAAAACCAGTTGACACAGCAGCAAAGGAGAGGGAGGTAGAGGAGAGGCTGAAGAAGGAAGAAGAGAGACTGGCGAGGCAGCTGGAGGAGGACAAAGGCCGAGGACCTGAAAGAAAGATGAGAGACAGGTCAGGGGTTGACTACTAACATTTGCATGTTGCAGTTGTAAGCAAAATTATATATTGTTTATATTATATTTTGTTGAGTAAATGCAACTCATGCAGAAAACAGACAATTAAAATGAAGCTACTATCAAATGTTAAAGCACTTACTTTTTTACACAGTTAGTGTTAATTATGAAGCTGAAGTACCGTTTTTAGAGTAAGATGAAATGTTTTGAGAGGCATATGTAGGAGTGTGTTAAATTTTTCTGTTGTCTGCAGGGACCCAAGCTGGCGCAATGAGGAACCTCCTGCTGAGCGATCCCGTACGGGAAGTGAGTCTTCACAGCAAGGAAGCTCTTCTGGAAGAGGTAAAACACTTGTGCACTTTATTCTGATAGAGCCAGAAATCTGGTTTTACCTTGTAAACCGAAATGCAGAAGTTTAATTTCCACTCATTTGTGTATATTTTTTGTGTGTCTTTCAATGAACGCTCAGTTTTGCCACAGAACCGCTGTTCTTCATGCCTGAGAGGCCCTTCGCTTCTGAAATGCTGCCTTGTTGTGCAATCGGAGCAACTTAAAGTATTTTCAGTGTTTATTGAAACAGATTTTCGTCCACCAGGGTCACGGTGTCAAGATAACGAGCGCTCTGGGGAGAATGAGGTCTTCAGTGGCAGAGAAGGTGTCTCCACTTCCCCTGTGCCCTCACCAAGGCCCCCCTCCACCAGCTCCTCCAAAGAGCCACTGAAGGTGATGCCTGCACCTCCTCCCAAGGAGAATGCATGGGCCAAGAGAAGTGCAGTCAGCACGGGCTCTAGCGAGGGCGATGGACGAGCTCCGGTGTCACCAGTCTCCCCAAGTGGTTCGACTCCTCCCAAGTTCAGGTGAGGATTACAACTGAGATATAATGAATGTTAGGAAGCCTTTCAGGAATATCGTATCCAGAAAGAGGAATTTCTTCTTCTTTTTTAAGTGCTCTTTAAGTGCAAATGAATGAACAAAACATTCATACTCAGAGTTTTCCATTACAGGCTTGTAGAAAATGTAAAAATCAGTGTTCTTATGCTTATCTCTTTATTTTTTTACTTTCTCTTTAGCTCCTCTAGTTCTGCAGATGAAAGAGGATCTGGAAAGGGTAAGGCCTGCCTCCCTGGGTGCTAAAGGCAACTGTAGACGACGAACAAAACTAAACGTGCCAGTGTGACTTTAGCACATGATTATAAAATGACTTGATGAAAATAAAACTCAGCAATGAAAATCTTTTATAGAAACAAGCATGCGCAACAGGCTTCAGTAATGGAGATTTTTAACGTGCAAAAATGGTATGTTAGTGAATAGCAGCTCTTCTTAGATCCATGATGTTACCCCAATCATGTTCAATGTGCTGGATGTTATAAGGCATGTTGGGTAATTCTGTACTTAATCAGCCTCAGTTGCCCTTTCTCATCTGTGCTTTGAGCTAAAAACCAACATCAGTTTACCTGCATGTCCACAACTATTGGAGCCAAGATGCTAACAACGTGTGGTGTGTTGATAATTTGAGCATGTTAAACATCAGCATTAATTTCAAAAGAATAGATGATGCTGATGGGGAAAAGTTCAATGCTCAACCTGTGTAGATTGTTGTTGCATCTGACTGCCAAAACACAATCTACACAGTGTCTTTGTTTTCCTGGGGACTTGTTTGATAGCAGAGGTCAAGTGTGGCTGTACCTGCTTAAAGCTACTGAGGACATTTGCACACTTCATTCCATCTTGTGGAGGTCTCCTTGCACGGGTGTATTTAAAATGGTTATTTAGAATATATATTCCTGTGTGAAATAAAGCCAGTTTATTTTGCACAAACCCTACAATGTGGCTTGTCACTTTTGTAGGAGACATGCATTTTAACTTTTGGTTATTGAGACTATATTTCACCCATGCGAGGAGCTCTACATAGCACTGAATAAGCACAGCACCCCTGGAATATGAAAGAGCACCTGTAGGTGATCACTAGTAAGCCTCAGCAGCACATCTGCAACATTGTCTTGACTTTTGCACATTCTTTTTGAAGATTTGCTCTTGAAACTGAATGACACTGAATAGTAGTTATCAGTGATCTTTGAACTTCTGAGTGGTACAGAAAAGGTGAGGTCAGCATGAGAACTGAGATCTGGGTTGTTCAAGTCATTCAGTAAAGTCCATAAATGGTTTAGAGACTTAACAAACCGAAATCTTACTATTCAAGGACCTCATTTATGATTGCATATGTGCAGTGTTACTGCATTTAGAGGCTATATTAGAGAATTCCAGTGTTTTTCACCTAGACTTGCTCAATGCACGATGGGGTTTAAGAGCAGCTACGATCTACTTTCCACACTACTTGTTAAGTGTATCGTAATGAAGATATTTGGCAAAGAGGGAACATCTGTCTGGCAGGAGTTTATTACCTCATCTTTCTGCTCAAAGCGTATATGCAAATACACCACAAGACCTCTCAGACTCAGACTCATGCAATCTGTCTAAATGTGAGAACTATTTATCTACATTATCATCAGTGGTGTCAGGATAGCCCTTCTCTTTCTAATTGTTTTGGAACCCTTTGGCACGTTTTGCAAGCCAATGTCAAATTTACTAGGAAGTGGTTCTGTTGTACAAGCTCAGCTTGCAATCAAGCGGTTGTGCACCTCTCATTTGGCCCTACATCAGTGACTAACACATTTTGAATCCAACCCAGTGGCTTTTTATGCTGCAGTGTGTTGTGAGTGTAGTCTACTGTATAAAGTCCAACAACCTCCCTTCACTCAACTGTCTGGCTTCTCCTTTAAGATGAGAACAAGGCTGACGGTATGCGTCGGGACCGGGGGCCCCCACGGGCAAGAG
>OMNN01056689.1:1058-17672 GCA_900302755.1 Chromis chromis
ACACCATATTGGCTGTAAAGCGCAACGACATTGCGCTTTACAGCCAATATGGTGTCATTACGGTAATTTTATTCGTGCCCCCCCAGGAATCCACTGGATGAAATTACCGTAAAATTACTGTAATTACACTATATTGGCTGTAAAGCGCTACGCTTTACAGCCAATATAGTATCATTATGGTAATTTCATTCGTGCCCCCGCCCAGGAATCCACTGGATGAAATTACCGTAAAATTACCGTAATCAAACTAAGAAAAAAAGACCAGGTGGACATTTTGAGGCTCAGGTCTTAAAGGGTTAACTGCGAGCATGACACTTTACGACTGGTGTAAATGAAAACCTAACATTTATAGTTGCATCATTCCTGTTTCATGGTGCCACCTTGCTTCTATGTGGACTATGAAGGGGGGACTCTATCATTGGTAAATAGGCTACGACCTGTGCTTGCGTGGGGGATGCGCTGTCAGGCCCGGGGTAAGGGTTAAAAATCTCTGACAGCGATCAGGGACCTACAGCCTGAGCCCCGTGGCAATGTGCTTTTGGCATGCAAACAAACCTATTATAAGAAGCTGAAACTGGACCCGCCGAGTGTCGAGTGTCCTCAGTCCTGGAATAGCAAGTCTACAGCTGTGTCTGTTGTTGGGGTACTTTAACTAGCTCAGCCGTACACCTGCACTCTCTGGATGAACATTACTACTACTTTTCTTTACACTCTCCAAACACTGTTCATCCACCATGTATGTTTTAAGTCCCTATTGTGTCGTCTATTTCAGTGGACAAACTACAAGATGTAATGTGTAGTAAAGCAATCGGTGCCATGCGTGTGATGCTCAAACATTTGGATTTTAAACGATGACACCATTCTGGCCTTCACTGTAACTTGTAGAACACACCGGTGACCTTTAGTAGGACATTAATCACAGTTTAAAACCGTGTCGGCACCGGATCCGTTAACGCATTACATAAACGTTTAGAGTGACACACACACACTCACACAGTCATCAAATAAATGGAACTTATTCTATCGCAGTATGTGGAATGCATGTCGCTATGTGGTGCTTTATTAATAGTTTTTTAATCTGCAATAACTTTATTTTATCATCTAACAAATTCCAGTGGCTTCAAACAGCATCAACCTCATCGTTTAACTTCGGAATGATGGGATACCGTGTTTTAAATCGGAATAGCAGATCCTGTATATGTGTCCTGGATACATGAAGTGGCAAATACGATACTTCCAAGGTGGCAAAAGCTTTCCTCACCGTGTCAGGCTGCTAGTAAATCTTCCTGGATGTTCCCAACACCTCCAAATTCTCCTTGCCAAGCCGTATTGGATGGCTGATGTAGAGGCAGCGTGACAGGGGACCCCAGTGATGTGCGTCAGCCGTCCAAACCCGCTGGTATTTACTAATAGACACATATCATCTGCAAGACCATCTTTAATTCATTAAAAAAGCTTTTAGCACGCTCTAGTAGCGTCAAATTGATTTAAATGTTCGTAAACAAAGCATTTGATTCATGGTGGAAAAAAGTTGTTTTAAGTTTTGTTTGAAGTGGCTGTGACGAATAAAACTCATCGTAAATATATGATAAGTTTCCACAAGTGGAAATCTGTGTTTTCATAGCTGTAGCCGCTTTCATGCCTACTTGTCAGCTTGCTCTCACTTTCCATAAGTACGTGTCAGACAAGTCTATGTCAGACACAGCGAGCTGGACCTAAACTGTATTCAGTATATCCAGAACGACAAAGTTAAGAAGCGACTTCTGTTTAGGATTTTATATTTTGTTCAAACTGTTTTCACTTTTAATTAGTGGCTTTATTTTTGTAGAGTGTGAAGTATGAAGTCAGGAATCTAGGAAGTTGGTGATAAAGAGAATATATCTTTTTTCTTTTACACTTTTTATTTATTCATTAAGAGTTAAGAGTGCAAATGGTTATGGCAGTCGCATTTTCCCCAGTATTTATCCCCTTTCTCTTTTTGGAGACGAAGTGAGAATGTCATCTTTTACATTGAGCGAAAGAAGTTGATTATATAAGAGAATATATCTCATTCATCAGCTTGTAGTATCGTATGATATTGGACCCACATGAACCCTTCTTTCCAGGAACTACCCCCATGCGTGGTTGACCTGGTCGCTCAGGTCGCATTGAGCGTACACTAGACATCAAATCATCACTACAGGCTTCCCTATTAGTGGCTCCACTTTTAGATCTCGTGTATTTTCTTACATCTCTAATGTACTTTCCTCTTTAGCAAGCATGTGGTTTGTAAGACACGGCGCTCTCACCTGTACCTGAAATACACCTCGTTCACCGCACAGGACACACGAGCCAACATAGCAGCGTCATGCGAAGTTATTGCGCTCTCAGCCTCGCATAGTTGCACGTCAGGGATGCATGCTGGCTTTTGTGTGGAGTCGCCACGGTTCACTGACTGTTGTGATGTAACCACTGGGGTTTCTAAGAAGCCCATTGGAAATAAGTGGAAGTGAGGAACGTTGCAGTGTGGTGTGAGTGCAGGTTACCTGTGGGTGTAGCAGTATTGTTGGCCGCCTGTCAGGAAGTCTCATCCATCTGCCTGAAAGCATGACAGCACACATTTGCAGCAAGAACCTGCAGGCTGGATCAAACTGGTTTTTCCAACCCTCATATGAGACGGATTTGATGTCGGTGAAGATTCTCAGTCTTCAATGTCAAAGGAAATCTGCAGCTAGTAAGTTAAAGGTTGCCAGGTTTGTTAGAAGATGTTAGATCCAACCAAAAGACTTAATCAAAGAACCCAAATTGTGCTTTTTGAGTTTTTTTAATTTCCTTCAGTGTGTTAGGTAATTTTTTGTGCATGTTAAAAGCCTGCAGACCTACAAAGCAAGGCCAAAAAAAGCTCCCCGGCCTGAAACACATAGTTAATCCAGGCTTTTCTTCTGTCTTCTTTACCTCCACATTGAGGGGCAGTGGTGGTCTAGTGGTATGTGAAGCGAACTTGTAACCGGTGGGTCGCCGGTTCGCGTCCCCGGACTGGAAAGAGGTTGAGGTGGGAAAGTGAGAGCGACCGCTTGTCCCATTCACCACCACTGTGGGCCCTTGAGCAAGGCCCTTAACCCCTGACTGCTCCCTGGGTGCTGCACCGCGGCAGCCCACTGCTCCTAGTATGTATAGTTAAGGTTAACTTTGAATAGGATGGGTCAATGCAGAGAAGGAAGGAACCCAAGGGGATCAGTAAAGGTTAGATTGTTATTGTTATAATGTGCATACCGTCTGCCTAGCTGCTAGTTTGGCTCTCAAACAAAGAAAAAGAGCAGCTGCCTTCAGGATCACAATTATTTCCTCACAAGAGCCGCTACATCTCTAAACTCAACACAGTTTGTAACCGACATCTTGGGCCAGCTGACCAATCAGACTGAGCTTTACAGGAGGTGCTGCAGCAGTGCACAGTGTAGTGTGTTTTTTGAACATTAAGGCATGTAAATATATTCCAGTCAACCTAAAAAAAATAGATTTAAGGACCTTTAAATGTGCATAAAATGGGTTCTTTCATTTCCTCATGACTCCACTAATCAGGGGAAATGCACACATTCAGACATCACGATGCTACGATGCTTCGCTTTGCAGCAGTTAACGACTGGAACACCTTACAAAACACCCTCAAACTTTTACTCCACTCACCACCTTCAAGCTTTACCTCCAACAGATTGTAGTCGACTGCTCCTGCTGATCACTTCGGACCTTTACTTACATACATATACGCACACACTTTTCTACACCTCATGCACACTTTTCCACTCACATGAATATGCTTGATTTCCATGCTTCTTACCTGTTTCCTTCTGTTCTATGTTACAATTATAGGTCTGTTTGTGTGGTTTTATATGTGCATCTGTTCCTGCTGGTGCCTCTTGGCCAGGTCATGTTTGCAAATGAGAGCTGGTTCTCCTCAAACATTTTTACCTGGTGAAATAAAGATCAAATAAAAATGATGCTAAATAATGATAAATGATAAAGTCAGATGCCTAGTTTGTAAGTAGATATGTGGGACATCACTTGCGAAACAAGTTCTTTGCATCATTATGTCTCAGTGTAAATAAGTTATAGCAAAAGTAATGGTCATTAATACATTTTTAAAAACACACACACACACACAGAACAAGAGACATGTTAAAAGCTGAGGACTGTCTGCAGGTCTTCCTTGCATCACCATAAAACCAGAAGCTCCGTGTTGCTCCGACACCATAAATACCAAACAAGTCCTGACCACCACTCAGTTTGTGCTTTGTTGTTTGTTTGCAGCAGCTGCTTCAATAATAGCTTTACTTAACCTATTCCTGAGCAATGTAAAAATGAACAGTGCAAAACCTCTGCCAGCAAAAAGCATCCTCTAAACAAGACCTAACTTTGTCTACACCTTCATAAAAAGAAGTGGACACACAGCTAGTCTGGTTTAGAGGACCCTAAACCAGACTAGCTCTGTCTTACACCTTCATAAAAAGAAGTGGAGAAGCTTGACGAGCCTGTCCAGACCGACCAACTTGTTATTAGTAGTTTTCCGTTCAGCCCCGGAGGGATCAGGCCTTTCTGCCTCCAAAGCCTCTTGTTATCCCCTCAGTAAGGTAGTGGGTAAGCAGGATTTCCGCTTTTGCAATTCACGGCGGCAGTGACGGCACACATTATTTTAATACGCTTGCCAGACTGTGTAACACCGGTTAAGAACAAGGCTGTGAGGTGGGAAGGAGGGGGGTGTCGTTCACCACTTAGGCTCTAAAGGAATTTGGAGGAGTTATGTGGTGAACTACCCGTCAACTTAAACAAGGCTGGGGGGGGAACACACGCTCGTTTACCGTCATCCGAGAAGACTTCAACAAACTTTTGTCCCGTTCTGATTCCTGCCTGACTTGAAACCCAAATCCTTTGTTTTGAACATGTTGAGGTTGCTCCTGGAAAAGTTTCGCCCTCCCCTTGACACACCTGCCTCTTACAATAAGTCACATGCAGGCACGTCACGTACCAAAACACAACGGGAGGACCAAACATTCAGCAGTGGTCCACAATAACGGCTCCTTTCTTCTACGTTTCAGAACATCTGAGGCTCATTATGTGTACAACCCACGATGCTGAGTGATTGTGGGTGTTATTGTTTCGGTTTGACGCTATCAAACAAAACCAGTAAACTCATTATGTAGATTTATCAGCAGTATAGTAAGTCTGCTTCTTTGGCTTAGTACAAGATATTAAAACCAATCTATTTATGATTCGCAGACATTATTTAAAAGATTGCATACGTCACCGAGCTTTTAATTAGTCCGGATACATCTGCTGATCATTTTATACGCATTAATCTGACATTCATTTCCTCTGCAGGATGTCATAAGACTTTGACAAACACATGACAGCAGTTTCCTGGAAGTTTCATCAAGTTTAGATCGACGAAAAAAATGAAATAAAAAGCAAACAAAGCAAAAGCAGCAGCTTCGCACAGTGAGGAGGTGAAACTGGAGTAGTTGGGGTGTTTTATCTACATTTGTTATTCAGTAGCCTCACAGCTAGAAGATCCCCGGTTTGCGTCCCGGTTAGGACGCCTGGAATATTTCTGTGTGGAGTTTGCATGTTCTCCCTGCGCAGCGTGGGTTCTCCGGCTTCCTCCCACAGTCCAAAAACATGCTGAGGATTAAGAAGTGTACAGATAATGGATGGATGGATTCAGTTTTCTGCTAATTGCCAAGTTACTGCTTTAGCTATACTGTTGAGCGAAATGTTCTGCAGGCTTGTAGTGACGCATTTACAGAAAATATTTAGAGAACAAACTAAAAATGTGCACTTTTTGTCAGCGACTGGAAGACAAATACCCGAACAAGATGATGAAATGTCAAAACAACATCAACATTGGACTACTCTGCTGTACCTGGTTTGTCAACATGTTTGTTGGATGACCACTCTGGCTGGAGGCATCACGTTTTCAGCTTGTGTGTCTCATGAAAGACACGTGAAGGGAGTTTATTTAAATTTGGTACAATTGTTCAGTGAACTGACTGAAGCATCCGCATTTTAGAATTTATAGTCTAGCTTCTTTGCAGCAACGTCCATATTTGAAGCCCAGTCTACTACAGCTGTGTGTGAATCAGGTTTACTGGACGTATAAAAATAAACTCATTCACTTTCATTAAATTCTACTGCATACTGTATGTCATATTAACATGGCTCGTTGGTCTAGGGGTATGATTCTCGCTTAGGGTGCGAGAGGTCCTGGGTTCAAATCCTGGACGAGCCCTCTACTTTGAGGCAGTGGTGGTCTAGTGGTTTGTGAAGCGAACTTGTAACCGGTGGGTCGCCCGTTCGAGTCCCCGGACTGGAAAGAGGTTGAGGTGGGAAAGTGAGAGCGACCGCTTGTCCCAGTCACCACCACTGTGGGCCCTTGAGCAAGGCCCTTAACCCCTGACTGCTCCCCGGGTGCTGCACCGCGGCAGCCCACTGCTCCTAGTATGTATAGTTAAGGTTAACTTGAATAGGATGGGTCAATACAGAGAAGGAATCAATAAAGGTTAGATTATTATTTAGAATTTATTTATTAAAAGTTGACTCAATGATTAAATTAGTTGCCTATTATTTCTCTACTGTTTTAAATATGTTGTGTAAATAACTTAATCTGGAACCAATTTCATTATCGATCAGATCTTTCACAGCTGACTTATGTTTTCTGCTCTAATTTCTTATTTGTATTCATTTTTTATATTCATTAAGTGATTGTTTGGTGTGAATCGTCAGAAAACTGTAAACAATCTTAAGGTAACAACATTAAATATCTTGTTTTGTCCAAGATATTTCAGTTTACTTTAGTGTGAGAACAAACAAAAGTTAGTTGTTATCAATTAGTTGATTGACTTTTGGTGAAGTGTGTCTTTAGAACATCTTAAACAATGTAAAACGTGACTTTCCTCATGTACGGTGTGTCTTGATCATCTTCTTTTATAGTCAGTGGTTTTGATACTCTGATTGTCTCCTTCAGATGAAGGTAACATCATCCAGCTGCTGAGTCCGTACAGATGTGTTCAAACTGGTTTTGAACTGGATTTGGAAATAGTTTTGTACTTTGATTTAAACTGGTTTCTGCCTTGTTTTTAGACTGTTTCAAATGTTTCTTTTACTTTGTTGTGGACGGGGGTTTGGACTTTGATTCAAACTGGTTTTAGTCTAGTTCACAACTGGTTTTTACCTTGTGGACTGGGTTTTGGACTTTGATTCAAACAGGTTTTAGTCTAGTTCACAACTGGTTTTTACCTTGTGGACTGGGTTTTTGACTTGGTTTTAAACTGGATGTGGACTGGTTTCAGATTTGTTTATATAAACTGGTTTTGGACTAGTTTCTGACTGTTTTTGACTATTTCAAACTGTTGTAGACTGGGTATTGGTCTTTGTTTTGACTGTTTTAGAACAAATTCTAGAAGAGGCTTTGGACCTAGTCTACAGCTAGATTTTTGCTAGTTCAAACCGGTTTGGAATACTGTTCTAGACTGTGTTTTGGACTGGCTTCAGACTAGGTTTTAGACTTAGTTTTAGACTTGTTTTTTTGATTGGTTTTGGGCTGCTTTCAGATGGTCTTTGACTTGGTGTTTGATTGCTTTAAACTGATTTGGGACTTGGTATTTGACCATTTCAAATCAGTTTTGAACTTTGATAGAAACTGGTTTCAGGCTTGGTTTGGAATCTAATTTTATCATATAATTATGTCATTTTGGACCTATTTTTAGACTTTGTTTTAAAGTAGTTTGGACTGTGGTTTAAACAGGTTTTGGACTGGTTTCCTACCTGTTTTAATACTGTGGTCGTGTCCTACAGATGCAGGTAGCCTCCATCCATTCATCCAGATGCTGAGTCTGTACAGATGTGTGTGGTGATGCGGTACAGGTGTGGCTGGTATCAGAGATGCTTCCCAGTTCAAAGTGTGAGTTCACTGCAGACGCCTGAGCCCACATGTAGAGCTGATTTATGATCCGATCAGCGCTGCTCAGTGGATTTACAGCGTCGGTTTTATAATCACCTGCAGAGCTGCTCACTTCCGCTCTCTGTCACGGAAAAGATTCAGGTTAAATTAAGCAAGAAGCAGCTTATAGTTTCTGCTAAACAGCCTGAAACCCTGCAGGCGGATGTTAGCATCTGGAGCTAACCGGCTAATTAAAGGACATGATCACAGTTTTTACATTTAATCATATAGATTATGTATTTTATATGCTTGTATTTTAGGTGTTTGTCAGGAGAAACAGGTGCGAAATTCAGTATTTATTCATGTTTTGGTGTAATTTAAGGATTAACACTTTATGCTGCAGCTTTGCTTGGATATGCGAGTTTATTTGTTCTTTTGTTTAATTAAAATTTGGTTGATAAATGCCACTTTTGTTGCACTTGCTTCTCCCCAAAAATCAGCTTCTTTAGCATCACTTTGGAATATTTCATGTGCGTAATTTATTTAATTTCTTTATTGATGCTGTTCAGTGTTTGGGGTCTAATTTAGAGGCGTACATTTTAAAACGGTAAGACATAGGAACTATGTAATTAATATGCACACTTTAATATTTACTTATTTATTGCAAGTCATAGCGTCATTGCCATATGGAACAATGTTATCACAGATTTTCTTCATATCGTGCAAACCGAGCTACAGAAGTTTAAACTAGATGAATCAGGTGGAGATCCTGCAGAAGTACTGTGTTTTTACGGAAGTAAATTATGTTCCAAAGACGTTTTTTTGTCTTTTTAAGGTAGTTTTTGGTCTCCCACCTGTCTGAGTGAACTGTATCTGCCTGGTTAGCATGAACCTTAGCCTGCATGTGAGGCGTTTAGGGAATGGTAAATTTTAATGTGTGTTGAAGGTGAAGGTGCCACTAAATCATGTTGGAGGCCTGTTAATGTTGGATTTGATCTGTTTTTTGTGTTGTTTTGTTATATTGTGTTTATGTGCAGATTTGCTGCTGATTAGTAGTAATTAGATCTAACTCGGATTCAAATGGTTTCTTTCAGGTTGGGATTAAAAGGCTCGACTGTGACGCAGAAACTCGTGAATGGAAACAGATTTATCCTCCCTGTCTGGAGGCTTACACACATGTAGATCTACACAATAATGTAAAGGCTGCACACAGTCGTATACACACAGCTCAGTCTGAGGCTCAGAGGCTGTTAAAGCTTCTCTGTTGGGTCACATTGTCCTGAAAGGTTTTTCAGTCTGGAAGCTCGCAAACAAACAGTGCAGAGCTGTATGGAGGACAGAAGGACACCGAACCAGTCTGTCTGTCTGTCTGTCTGTCTGTCTACGTTTCTGTTCAACAGTTTGAAAAAGACGCACAAAGAAAATGCAGATTAGTTTGTTTCAACAGGTTGTGCTGAGGAGAAATCAGCCTTCAAAATAGGCTTCTGGGATTTTTGTGCCTCAAACTGCACAAACCAGAAAGTAAAGAATGTAAAATCTTGGTTCTCCTGAGAAGGAAAGCTGCAGAAATAATGTCATACAACTTACTTGTTACTGTGTTTGTTAACTTACTTGTTACTGTGTTTGTAGTTGTCAACTCAGTGCAGTTTCACAGTTCCTGCAACTTTGAATGGAAAATGTCTGATGTTAAATACATCCAGTGTATCTGCAATACCCTGACCAGCTTTTGCACTTTGCGTCCAAATTCACATCCTTCCTTCTCAGGTGAATTGTTCTCCAATCTTTATTTCAGTGAGGTGTATCTCATGTTAAATTAAAACGCACAACATGGCGTTTACAATAATGCCAGTTGCTTGTCTGCGTGACGTAGTGTCAGCATGAAAAATCTAATTTAGATTTTAATCAATGGTACAACCCACGTATAGTCAGGGTATATATAATTATTTTTCTTTTTTTTTGACAAGAATTCAAAAAGTCTCTTTCATATCAAAGCGAAAGCAGATTTCTACAAAGTTGGTGCTAGAAGTCCCAGAGTTAGTGAAATAAAGATCATCTGAGTGCAGTGAATGTGTCTCAGTGACTGTAGTATAAAGAAACCTGTATCTGGAAGGTCCAATCACTGGTGAATCAGTACTCCCGGATATAACTACACCATGAAGACTAAAGACTAAAGAGTGGCCCGGTCGTGTCGCTTTGCCCTGTACAACATCAGGAGGATCAGACCCTACCTGTCCGAGCATGCAGCCCAACTCCTGGTACAGGCGCTAGTAATGTCACGCATTGACTACTGCAACTCATTACTGGCAGGTCTCCCTGCATGCACATTCAATCTCTCCACTGGCTCCCTGTCGCTGCTTGCATCAAATTCAAAACCCTGATTCTTGCTTACAAATCAGCAACTAAATCTGCTCCTGTATACCTGGACTCCCTCATCCAGGTGTACACTCCACTCCGCCCACTACGCTCTGCCAATGAAAGGCGCCTGGTCCCGCCCTCTCAACAGAGCTCTAAGTCGCTTGCTAGACTCTTCTCCTCTGTCGTCCCCCGGTGGTGGAATGAGTTACCAAACTCAATCCGTTAAAAGTAGAGAGTCCCTCTGTACTTTTAAGAAAAAGCTAAAGACCCAGCTCTTATATGAATATCTACGCACTTGATGATGATGCTATCAGCGTTGCATATGGAAGATGTTGTTGCTATTGCTAAAAAAAAACAAAAAAAACCAACCTGTGCACTTCTCGAGCACTGTCTGTCAGCACTGTGCCCAATCAGGACCTAAAGCAGAGTTTTTGCGGCCTTGTCGCCTTCTGTCTAGATCTTTGCTTGTGTTGTTCTTTCTCAGATGTACGTCGCTTTGGAGAAAAGCCTCTGCTAAATGAAACTGTAACATTGTACATTGTTTTTGATTATTGTGAGGAATTTAATTGTTATTAGGATTCATTAAAAATTAGATGCCTATAAAATGGCATAGGATGTGTGAGTTTACCATCTTAAGCTCTATGACTAAGCTCTTATTTTGGGCATCCAATCTCCTTTTCAAAACCCAGAAACTCAGATTACTATTATATGGGACAAAGGAATCCAGAATATCCTAATGTTTAAGAACCTAGAGTCTTTTTCCTGGACTTAATCAATTAATTGATTAATTAATTATTAATTTTCTATAAACTAATCAACCAATCAGTGAATTGTTTTATTAAATAAAATGTAATTTTGTTCCTCTTTCATGACAGATTAAGGGACACTACAGATGGTAGTAGTGTCTTTACTATTAGATATTAGTTAAGAAACATCCCGACAACATTCCATTTAAAAGTAGGGCTGCTGTTTAGCTCACCGAGTTAAGGCAATACCACATGGGCTCAGTCCCCCAGCAGCGGTCATGAATTCAAGTCCGGCTCAAGACACTTTGTTGCATGTCACTCTCCTTCTCCTCCAATTTCACTCTGTCTCTCTATCAATAAAGGAAAAACTCTCCCCCACAAAAATAGATATTTTTTAAAGTATTCAGAGTAGAGCTTTAGTATTGTACAAGGTCACATGAACTCAACAGAAGTTTTCAAGAAAATTCATGACATGAACTGGGAGAGTTATGTAAGCTGGTGTAGAATGACAAAGCAGTGGATTTCTGAATTTCTTTGGCGTATCTTGTTGTGGAGAAACACTCAAAACTGTCCAGATACATTTGCTGTGCTTCATCAGTTCGATGGCGTCATTTATTTGGTCCTAAGTCATGTTGTGAGTGATGAACTCATCCAGCTGCACCTTCTTATCCATGTAGGCTTTGACCATCATAGGTACACCATCCGTACTCTTAAATCCTCCAAACAGGCATCCCTTCCATGTACGTCCAGAGATGAGCTATTTACACAAGACAATCATTTTTTGCATTACAAGTTTATTGAAATTTTTTCTAAAGGTTTATTTTTGGCCTTTTATGGCTTTATTTGATAGGACAGTGGATAGAGTCGGAAACGGGAGAGTGGGGAAGGACATGCGGTAAACACCTGAGGTTGGAATTGAACCCAGGACAGCCACTATGCCTTAGCACTTGGGTCACGCGACATAACCATTAGGCTATCGGGGCGCCCCAAGTTTATTGAAATTTTAAGTTTAAATATGCAAATTAGGGATTATCCCACTAACTATGTACTAATTTGCATGAATGCGTGTAGTAATTATTGTAAAGATGTGTTTTAGACATTATCTTTCCACAGAGAACATTCTATGAAAGCAAAACAGACCAAAATCTCAGAATTATCCAGTGCATGGAAATATTTGCCTTTAGTGTGTTGCCTTAAGAGAATAAAAATAACAGTATTTACATTTCACATCACAGTCCGATGATTGTAAGAGGCAGGTTTTGGAGATCAGTGGTGACCGTTGACCTCTGGACTGTTCAACCACAGAAGAGATGAGGAAAAATGTTTCTGTTTGGCCTCAGGTTTCTCTAAATATCTACAGGCAGGTGCAGGTTTGGCCAGTGAGCTTTTCAGGAAGTTAACAATGTCCTGACACTACAGGTTTACAATGCAGTGATCTGGAGTGAAGCTGCTGCATTATCGGTCTAATCACGTCAGTACATTCCAGCAAGCAGCTCTTCCTTTATCGAATGCAGAGCAGCCACATTTCTTCGTCAGCTGTTGGGGATTAAAACGTGAATTTTAGGCAGCCTGGGCGAGGACCAGAAAAGAAATCCAAGAGTCGAGCAGCCAGCAAACTGCTCCCGATGTCAGTCATCAAACAGTAGGCTGAGGTCTTCAGAGGAAACACAATAGGTCACCGACACCCAAAACCCTGGATGGGAGTTATGGGATGTTTTGGCTTCTATGATTCAATAAGACCAAAGTCATGCCGGCCAGCTGCTCTCAGAAGTCTTGTTTGGACAAGTGATACCTTCTATCCAGCAGGCGTCGTGCCTCGTTATGTGGCTTAAAGAGAAATACAGCGTCTGATTTAGCTCTGATATCAGACCATCAGTGTTTGGCAAAGCAGTTTGAGTCTTATTGTCATTTGAATAAATCACGTTGGATTTATCCAGCAGAGCTCTGAAGCCTGTTGCTCATAAAGTGAACATAAGAGACACAGAACACATGAAGCGTTGAGGGGAGACGAGGGAGGATGTAGGCCTGCTGCAGAGCTTCTTTATGGGTAAAACTGCTTCTTATTACAGATAATCAAAGAGGAGGACTAGAATCTAATGTAGCATCTGATGTGTCTACACTTCTGATTTGTCTTTTCTACTCTTACAAATATGACATGTTTTTATATTGATGTATTGCATTTAAAGGTGAATATCTGGTTAAAATTGTGAAATAATGTCATTTTGCTAATGCTTAAGGCTTTTATATCTGCTAAAAAATGTAACCTCTTTACTTTTTATTGTCAAAATCTGAGATACTGTGATGCTGAGTGGACTGATGACTAACCAGGTGTTGTAGAAGTCGACTGATGGAGAGATTCAGTGACTGTTGTGGTGCGTTTTTTTGTGAATGCGTACTACACTAACATAGATACAGTTACTTCTCAGGTTCTCAGAGCAGAATTTAGACTTAAACAGGGTTTAAAGTTATTCAGCATGTGGAGAAAAATATTGTGACACACCATAATTGGCTAATTATGTGTTTATATTTATACATGAGAATTTTTTTTTTTTTTAAAGGACAAAACACACAGTGTAAGCAGACAAAGCCTCATGAAATACTTGGCTGCCTCCTGTGTGTGCAGCGACGAGGGACCTCCAGCAATAACATAGGATTATGAAGTGTCTGACTCACATGGAGCTGTATATTCAGGAGCAAACAGGTGCGGTAAGATTAGGAGTGGGAGGAGGCAGCTGTCAATTTTTTACAATGTTAATGAAAAGGCTCCCTAAAAAGGAAACACTTGTTGAATGCTTTGCCCTGAAGGATTTCTGTAATTTGCTTTTCATTCTTTGCTGTCAGGCAGAGCAGCAATTTAACACACCCCGTTTTAAATGATTAATGTCGAAGGAAAATACTGTATTTACAGACTCAGTCTGTTAGAGTAGATTTATGAGAGTTATGATTGTTAAAAATCCTGTGTTGAACACTTTAGCATGGGCAGAAATGTACTGTGGTGAAGATAAGGAAAACCCTGTTCAGGTAGAACAATGCAGATGCATTTTTAAAGTTTTACAGTGGTGCCATCAGTTTTCTATAAGTTTAAGATATGTGTTCTAGTCTTCACCCTGCTGACAAGTTACCAGAAGTTAAAGCCCCTCTCTGGTCATTATTTAAACCTCTAAAAACTTATCTCTGTGAATCAAAGTTATGTATTTAGAAGTTGTTGTTTTTTTTCCATGGAAAAATCTCTTTCGCTCATTCCAGTTGTAATATATACAGAAAACCCAACTCTCTAAACTGACAGGATCGATTCCTTAAGTTTGTTATGTGTCAAACCCTGGAAGTCTGAATCTGTGTTTTTGACACTGTCATATGTTTGGTCGTGGTGTTGACAGCTTATTTTGTTCATTATGTGTCTTCCAGCATATTTTTAAAAAACCCATATTGACAAATTAACAAGGTAAAATATGTCCTAAAGCAGAGCTAACTGTTGAAAACTGTTGAAAAACTGATTAAGGTTCAAACGAAACTGGTTTTGACTAAGGCTGTCATGCATATTGTCTCTTTTACCCTTTGCATGTTTTTCACTGTGGCTCCAATGCTGTCTCTGCCTTATAAACTAATTTAATTCTACACATCCAGCAGCTCTACTCGCTTCTTCCTGTAGAGGGCCTGGAGTCTATATCAGATGACAGTGGGCAAGAGGCGGGGGACACACTGGACAAGTCATCAGTCCATCACAGGACTAAAATAAAGAGACAGACAACTGTACATGCTCATTCTCACACCTCAGCCAATTTAGAATCACTGATTAACCAACCATGAATGTCTGCAGACTGTATGGGAAGAACATGCAAACTCCACACAACTGACCAGCAGGTTTGAACCCAGAACCTTCCTACTGAGAGGCAACAGTGCTAATCACTGCACCACTGCCATGCCTACTTATTAAATTTCACATTAATAACATGAAAAAAGTTGAACACATGGAAGAAACATGGATATTGATGGCTAATTCTGTTTTTGTGTGTTTTTGTTGTAGATCCAGATTCCAATCGGATCAACGAGGCACCAAAACATGATAACAAAGACTCTGAAGACATGTAAAACTATACATGCTTGTCTCTTCTTTCAACCTACTGGTAGTATTTTGTGTTGTACAAAGACAAGTTTAAAGGCAGCAGACTGGCAAAATAATTTATTCAATGTAGATCTACAGCATTTAAGGAGAGAATTTCAATGAAACATCATATTTTATGATTCTCATTTGGGTCTCTCGTAGAGGTTGGAACTTATTCTTCAGCCTCCTTTGCCTGAAAGAAACACAAAAAACATAATAAATGACCTTTGGCCCATCAGAGGACTGATGTCAGAGAAAATATTCTGTCTTTCGCTTTCATTTGGACCATTTAAAATCTAATTTGAATTAAATCCACACATAACACGACAATAAAATGTAACACTGTTTCCCTTTATATCTTTTTAAGTGCAATAACAAGTTATCTGTATTGCTTTTCATGTACAATTCTACACACTGTGTGTCCTACAATTTGGGTGCATTATCTACCGTACTATAGCTATACATGTGAAAGGTGTCCACACAGTCTTTAATATTATCTTATATTTCTTGTCTTGTTTTTTTTACTATGCTTCATTTTTATCTGGCTGCTTAACAAGTAAAGGATCATTAAAGCTTAACTTAACCTACCTTAACTTAACACAGTCATGTACTAATCTAGCTCATTCAGTCTGTTATGTTGATGATGTTTGAGAAACTTAATGTTTAAGTTTTATGTATGACTTACTTTTCCGATTTCCCGGCTCTTTGCCCTCAGCTTGTTGACCTGAGACTCAGCGATGTCAGCACGCTCCTGAGCTTCCTCCAGTTCATGCTGAACCTTCCTGAGCCTCGACAAGTGAGTGTTGGCCTGCTCCTCCTGTGAGGAAATTCAACACTGGAGTTAACATGCATGAAGACTGAAGATAGAGACTCAATGATTCTGGTAATAACTGTCAAATTACTGTCTTATGGTAACCAACTGTACTTGAGACAATATAGAGTAAAAGTTCAAATGAAGAAGCAAGTATGTAACTCACCGCCTCCTCAGACTGTCTCTTGTAGGCCTTTACTTTCAGCTGCAGTTTGTCCACCAGATCCTGAAGTCTGTTAACGTTCTTCTTGTCCTCCTCAGTCTGCAGTCACATTAATTCACAAATGAAATTAATTTATATGCACTTTTGGCAGATAGCTGTATTGGTCAAAAGGAAAACAAACCAGCCTCCTACCTGATAGGTCAGCTCCTTCACTCTTCTCTCATATTTGCGGACACCTTTGACAGCGTCCGCTCCTCGTCTCTGCTCACCTTCAACTTCAGCCTCAAGCTCACGTACCTGAAATATGAACATGGAGTGTATTACTAGGAGTTCAAAACTGACTAAACTTGGGATCACATTGGTAAATGAATGTATCTTTACCCTAGCCTCCAGTTTCTGGAGCTGCTTCTTGCCGCCCTTCATGGCCAGATTTTCAGCTTCATCAAGGCGGTGCTGCAGGTCCTTCACCGTCACCTCCAGGTTCTTCTTCATCCTCTCCAAGTGAGCACTGGTGTCCTGCTCCTTCTT
>OMNN01056705.1:0-11272 GCA_900302755.1 Chromis chromis
CTTTTTCCTTTGCAGAGGTGGCACAACGAATACATTTCCTGGGACCCAAATCAGTTTTGTGGAATTGATAATGTTTCTCTTCCAACTGAGATTCTGTGGAAACCAGATCTCACTATAGAGGAAATGTAAGTCGAATTGTATCTGCATGGCTGCATTTACGGCAGGCATGTGTTTGTGAGAACATCAGCTGACGTAATGTGTTCCTCAGTCCCTTAGCCTCACCATAAAGTGGCCATCTTATGTTCATTAAATAGATGTCTATATAGCCACTATGTATTGCCAGATGAGGTTACACAATGGTGACTGAGCCTGTGACCCACTGATGACATTATATGAAAGTCTTTGCATTTACTCTAGTACAAACTGCATGTGTGTGGAGTCATTTGTGAACAAAATCCCAAGTCCTGCACAGTTAGTGATGCTTCCCTCATGTTCCCTCAACCAGCAGTTATTTTTCTGCTAGAGAGGTTAGATGAAGCTACTGCAACAGACTCACCTGTGTGTAAAATTGTTTTTTACTCCGCAAGTAATGTTACACCGACCAAATAAACAAACAAATGTTATTGAGACGTGGCCCAGGTGCCGACTGACTGATGATGTCACACAGGTGATCCTGGGTCTGCACCATTACTTCACCACGGTGCACAGAGTAGGCGGAGTCTGAATATTAAAATAAACCATCTCAGCCCTATTCAATTCAAGTGACAAAAGCTCCATATACGCCTAGCTCAGCCACATGTGGTTGTGTAATATTGATGCCAAGCGGTGTTGCAATATTCAGTTGATGAATGGTCGGTGACTACAATAAATGTACTTAATATACAGCAGAATAGGCAGCAGGTATCATTTGCTCTTATCATTTGTTCTCTGTGGCATCATTATCTCATCATCGATTAATGACACAATAAACCTTGATTGTTCCGACAGATACCTGCTTTGTTTAAGGCGACATCTGCTCCCCCACAGTTTGGATCTGTGGTGTGTTCAGTTCAGAAACACAACTGCAATTATCCCCATTTCCCCAAAGAGAACGAAAATTAGATCTTCTACTTGGCCACTTTAATAAAGCAGACTGTTGGTATATCCTACAAAATACATTTTAAAAGGGATAGATGTTCATTGTATACTTTATTTTGTACTGATTTTCTTGTAAAACGTATCTTTTGATATTCTGGCCTGTTTAAGTGGCTTTTTTTTTTTAGCATTTTCCATTTTGCACCAAAGCAGCTGCAGAGTGATATCTGTGCAGTTTTAGATGTGCTTCTTGTATTTGTGTTTCCATGCAGGACTGAGAAGGACAAAGCCCCTCCGAGTCCTTACCTCAGCATCAACGATAAAGGTTACGTTGAAGTCCAGGACGACCAGGTGCTGGTGAGCACCTGCAGGATGCACGTTTACCTATTTCCCTTTGACATTCAGAGCTGCAGCCTCTCCTTCAAATCTGCGATCCACACCGGTGAGAACATGTTTATTATTGTGCTAATGGATTTGTGGATTTGATTTGTCTGGACACCACAATATACAGTCTAATATCTCCTGCTGCAGCCGTTTCTCACAGTGAAGATCTGCTGCAAGGTAATTAAATGCATCACTCCTTAGGTAGAACTGGTGATCATTAATAATGCAAACTCTCTGTAAACAGCTTCTGATCTTTCAAGCCTGATTTATGCTTCCCTCATCCGTGTGTCCAAAGGGGTCCATGAGGGTTTATGAGGACCTCTCTGGAGCAGCCCAAAATTTGTCTGTCTGCACTGCAAGCACGCCAATTATGAGGACAGGCTGTAAAAAACTAATAACTTTATTTGTATAGCACTTTTCCAAACAGAGTTACAAAGTGCTTTACATTAAAACAACAATAATTAAGAGGTAAGAGGAGATTCACCCATTTATAATTCATCATCAAAAGAGTTCTATTTAAAGTACAGTAGTCACTGCTGAGCTTTGGAGGTACCTTGATTTGTTTATGCTTTCCCTCGATTATGCCCAAACACATAAGGAAGTCCTAATTTCTCCAGATATCCTGTGCTATGTTCGCCCACTGTGTTCAAGACACCTCAGAAGTGGTGCTACAACACATCTGTAACTAACTGCCATGTTCTGTAAAAGCCAGCCTTTCAGAAACATCCACAGAATCCACATGGTAAATGGTGAAGGGTCTGCACTTATATAGCGCCTTCCTACCTTAGTGGTACTTAAAGCGCTTTACAGTGTTTCCTATTCACCCATCCACACACACATTCACACACATATTCACACACCAATGGCGAGGTGCCTACCTGCCATTGGGAGCGACTTGGGGTTCAGTGTCTTGCCAAAGACACTTCGGCATGTTGAGAGGCCGGGGATCGAACTGACTTGCGATCAGTGGACAACCCTTTCTACTACCTGAGCCACAGCTGCCCACATGGATGTTTCACTAAGACCGTCAGACCTTATTGTAGGACATACAACACCACTGTCCACTTTCAAAGTCTCCATTGGTCATGTACAGTAGAAACCATGAATTGGCTTTTAGTCTACAGATTCAGCTGCTCTCATCAAGATTTTTCCTTAAAAATGTGTTTGATATTTGTCATTACCACTGGGCTACTTATCCCTTCCTTTCTTGTTGCCTTGTTACTTAAAACAACCTCACAGTACTTTATATCTCCACCTCAGCCAAGGACATTCGCCTCCAGCCGAGTGACAACTCTTCAGAGGCCACAGAGTGGTCTCGTGACCTGATGAGGACCCAGTACGAGTGGCTCTTCATCAACATGACGGTCAACTCCAAAAACGCCACTGACTTATTTGACCAAGACGTCATTGTTTACACTGTATGTATAACTACGTACACATGTACACAGGCAGAAAGTTACTATGCATTACTTAAGACTTTATTTAAGTACAGACAGATGTATTTTTGAGCTTAACATGAGAAAAAATAAGCATTTCCTTACTGCCTTGCGGTCTTCCCTTATTTGTTCTTTCCTTCCTCCATTCTCTCGTGTCCATACGCTTTTCCTTGTTTCTTTACAGTTATCTTCCTTCTTTTTGTTCTTCTTTCCTTCTTCTTGTTCTTTAAGTGATCTTAAATATAGTAATCTGCAAATAATTGTTGTTTTTCTGGAGTACCTTTTACTTTTGTTACTGTTGCATGTCACATTGTCTTCATGACTCGTCTGCATTAAACACTTGAATCTTACACCTAATCTCTCAGATCACCATGAAGAGGAGGTCACTCCTCTACATTGTCAACTTCTTGGTGCCTGTTCTCTTCTTCTTGTGCCTGGATTTGAGCTCCTTCCTGATCTCAGACAGTGGCGGTGAGAAACTCAGCTTCAAGGTCACGGTGCTGCTTGCCGTGACAGTATTACAACTTATCCTCAATGAAATTCTGCCTGCGTCATCAAACAGGATCCCACTAATAGGTAAAAAAGCATAGTCTTGCCTTTATTGGACTGCACTTTACAGAACAAGAACCGCACATAGTGACTCAATTAATAGTTATTTATCCTACATTGCTTTTCTCAGCGGTCTACTGCATCGGGATCTTTGCTCTGATGCTGCTCAGCCTCCTGGAAACAATTGTTGTGATGTATCTGATGGAGAAAGACTCTGTATCCCAAAAGAATGACACAGACAGAGACCAAAGCCTGAGAGATGACTGTAATAAACACGGCAAAGCCAACTTCCACAGCTGTCATGAAGGTGAGACTAGAGGCCAGTTGCACCCAGTTCAAAATTAGCCTTGTTACAGCAACATTAGCTCACAATTAGTAACTCCTTAGTAGTTGCTAATTGTAACTGACAAGTCCTTTGCTGTAACTTTTCATTATTAAGTAAAGATTTATTTTACAGTGTAATGGCTATACAACAATGACACCATCACCATTTCGATTTAGATGACACAAAGAATAACTGTAGTAACTGTGGAAACGACCTATCAAAAGATAAAGGGCCAAGGTGGTGATAAATTTGGTTGCACGTGTGACCAAAACTCTGTTAAGTGCAACCAAACCTTTTGCCTGGTCATACTGGAGCACCTGACATTTAGCAGGTCTGTTTCTCTGGGCGGCCTGTGTTTAGGGACCATTGGTGTGTGCTAGCTACTACTGACAACCAGAAAAATGAACCAGAAACTGCTTTCTTCTCTCACTTCCTGGTGGTGGTGTTTTGTGTCCTGCAATTAATCTCTGGGGACACCAAAAAGTAGTCCACATGCGACAGCGGCACCAACACTTGTCTGCTGTCTGTTGCCACCTGTTGCAGAGCCACTTCTCCTGGGTCAGGTCGGGGTGGCAGCAGGGTATTTCAGACATCCCTCTGCCCAGAAACATTTTCCACATTTGCTCATTTTTTGCTCACATTGTTCCCAGGCCAGATGAGCGATGCAATTCCTCAAGCATATTCTGGGTCTTCCTTGGACTCCTAGATTGGTGGCCCTCCAAGTTCAAGTTCAAGTTTATTTCAGACATGTGTAAGTAGCACATAAAAGTCAAGTGAAAAACAAAACAAACAGCAAATCAACAAGAATAATCAAAACAATAATATTAATGTGTACCCAACATGCCTGAAAAGGAGTAGGCTGAAGCAAAGCTTATTTATGCCTACCCCTTCTCCACTACTTAATTTCACCCCTTAAACCTATTTACATATATACAAAAAAAAAGAAAAGAAAAAAGAAAATAAGTAAATAAACAAAATAAAAAAGGCACCCAGGAGGCACCCCAATCAGATGCCCAAAACACCTTAGATGGCTCTCTATCCAAGCTTCTGACCCTTTCTGTTAGGCTGAACCCAACCACCAGATGACCATATTCTTTTGGTCATTATCCAGCGCTCATGACCATAGGTGAAGGTTGGAGCACAGATTAACTGGTAAATCAAGAGCTTTGATTTTCAGCTCAGCTCCCTTTTCACCTCAACTGTATGATACAACAAACACCTACATTTCTGCTAATGCTACTCCAATCCAACCTAGATATTTAAACTCATTCACTTGACGAAGCAACTCAACCACAAAACACATTTGGACTGGATGGTCAAATTCCCATGACCTCCTTAACAACTCAGCTTGGGTAAAGTTTGCATAGATGACTAAGTGGTGATAGAGGTAGTCAGCATGGACTATGTCTGGCAATCTGAACTGAAACTTGATCAATAAATAGTTTAATGATGGTGCAAATTGGAGAGAGTCTAAGAACCTCAAATAACAAAATCTCACGGCAATAATCTAAGACTAAACAACAAAACAACACTGTTCAGAAGGACTTACGAAGGACATGACTGTCAAAACTGCTCTTCTGTTTCTTTTACTTTTTAACCAATAATAAATTAATACATACTTGTTAATTTTTGCTTATTGATTGTGGAAAAAATTGTCCTTTCAGAGGTGCACAAATGGACTCAGGCTACGTGTATCTATGAAGCACCTGCTGGTGAAACTTCATCTGAGCTGCTTTCTGCTGCTAAAGAGGTTAGAATCACGTTGCTGTTTAATTCTTATTCCATTGAACTTGAAAATCCTCAGGTAACAGTTTAAAACATTTCACTCCTTAACAGTATAAACCAGTCTACTAAACCACTTTTGCAGGTCAACAGCAACGAACTGACAGAGGAGTACCGAACCTTGGGGAGGCTTTCAGATGTGCTGAGAGAAATGGAGAAAACATTAAATTTGCTCCTCGGCAGCAAAAAAGACGATAAGGAGGAGCCCGGCTACTGGACCAGAGTGGCTAAAAGAGTCGACAGGGTTTTCTTGATTTTCTATGTCACAGTGGTCTTTCTGTTTTTAGTTTTTATCTTCGTAAAATGGAACAGTGCCGATGATCATTGCTGCGTAAAGAGAAAATGATTCCTAAGTTCTTAGTTATGGCTTGCTGGTACCATGTTTATTAACCCGGAGATCACGACTGAGTCTCAGGAGGTGTGCAGGAAGGGGGCTAAAATTAGTTGATACTAAATAAAATAAGTTGAAGCATACTGCAGACAAATGGCATGACTAAAAAATCTCTGTCTCCTTTGCTGTCTGTGTTGGTCACTGTTTTATGCAAGCTTTTAACATGCAAACACGCAGTAGTATTACACTGATTTACCACAAACTTATCTGAAACATAACTATCCATCTACCTGCCCAACTCCTCTCTCACCTCCACACCACTAGCCAGTCACAGCATGAGGTGGGTCTGAATGTCGGATTGTGAAGTTACAGGTATAAATAAGGTGGAATTTATGGTTTGTCTGAAATGCTTGTTGGTTTTGTTGCTCACATCTTGTTTTGCTGGAAGATGAAGAGGTGCATTAACAAAAGCTTTGCTTTCCCACATCCTGGCTTTAGCAAAGCTAATGTGGAAAAGTAAACTTGGTCGTCCAAATACATTTAGGACTTTATATCATAATGACTGAAGGGCTGCTGTTTGTTTTATGCAGTGTATCTTTGCAATTATAGCACAATAATATTGTGATTTCTAATAGTGAATTTAACCATCTTTACCTAGTAGTATATTACATGGGATCTAAATGATAGTGCAGATTTTGCAGGAAACTTTTGATGTGTTTTCTTCTGAGGAAGTGCAATGCGATGTAGTAAATGTTTGCTTTTTGTATTCATTTGAAAAGTAAAAGTAAAAATAACCTGTTTTATAAACTGGCTTTGAAGCATGTATCAGACTCTCAAATAAAAAGTGACCTTTCTCCTAAAAAACACTCATGTTTGGGTTGTCCCCACCTTACCAATGTTCCTCCACCACCACCACCACCTGTTTCACACATATGGCTGCACAACTGAATTCATTCTATATCTTTATGGCTTGTTTAGCACAAGTGGAAGCTTCTTTAATGGATGTGTGCTACAGGCAGTGCTGTCTACTGACTTTATGTGCAACTCCAGCCTTTCTAAAGCTCTCAAAGTGTTTGCTGTGGTGTACACTGCAGGATGGATGTGAGAGTGGAAACACTCGTAGTAGTGGTAAACAGAGCTTCCCTTCCCAATTACTTCCTTTTTCTGGACAGACAGTGCACTTTTGCAGCTTGGGTCCACTTAAAATTCTTCTGGTTGAATCATCAGTAGCAAAGTATATTCGTTTATTTGGAAGAAAAACAAGCTAAAGTTTTAAAGTCTCATATGTAATAAGTGCAGCTCAGAATCTGAAAGTAAGGATTTTGGCAAGCGTTATCCAATCATCAAGCTTAAAATGTTGTCATTTAATGTTGCGTGTGCTAAGTGAAAGCTGTGCTATATGTCTGTAGATTCTCAGCCTTCAAGGTGATTGTAATCCTCAGTTTCAGTAGAAGACAAGTGAACTTCTTTATGGTTGTTGAAGGTATTTCAGCTTACATCCAAGAGGCTTCCTTAGCTGTAACTGACTGGTTGGGAGTCCTAGGAATTTATTCTCAATGGGCTAACGGCCCATTAATGACCCAAGACTCCTGCACCTCAATGTGTGACTGGATGGGTTTTAAGACGGTGTTATAAGTACCAGATAAGTGGTGTCATTTAGAGATGGTTGGTCTCTTCTCCCTTACCATCTGTCTAGAATGTGAACATTGCTGTCCATAAATGAGTTCCCCTTATCCTTTAGATGCAGTTGGACTGCTAAGTCTTGTCCTGAGGAGTTGACTCAACTGTGTCCATGCACTTGTCAATATTTGTCTCCTCTATATATGGGTCTGTGCAAATAAATAAAATCTGTTTTAATAATAGTAATAAATAAATAAATAATTAAAAAGGGAGTCCAGATCCATTCTACTGAAACAATTAAACTTAGTGTTACATGCTGTACAAACATAATACATTTATGAATATCAGTTAATGCACAGTCAATTTCTGTAGCAAGAAGTGAAACATTCCCTGGAGAGGATATAAAAGCTTTGCACTGTGATGAGTCACACCTGCAATTAGTTGCATATTTACTATACGTACATCTAATATGTAGTCTATTTATGTTTGACATATAGTAATAATAAATTTATGATGCAACTCCTATATTCAACCACTACAACAGTGGAAGTGGGAAGTAAATAGCTTTTGGTTTGATAAGAGCTAATCGACCCACAGATGGTTGGGTGTTACGTGTGTTGACAGGTCCTGGCAGCTTTGTTTCATGTGGCATCTATGTATTTATTTATTTTATGAAAGGGAAAAAAAAGGTTGTCCTTACATTTGCCCTGCCCTTTTCCGGGAATATAAGTACAGCAGGAAACATCTCCAGACAGCGCAGAGACAACAGGGATGCTCACTGACCTCTCACAGCCATGATGCTTGCAGGCTTCTTCTTTATGCTCTTCCTCTCAGGTAAGTGGAAAAAGTATTATCAAAAAATAAGTATCAGAAATCCTTCTATTCTGGATAAAAGCTAAACTTCTTCTTATTGGCTTATTAATTAAAAATTTAGATTAAGATAGTGAAAAGCTCTGCAGATTGTCTCCTGTGTTTCTGCCATTTGTTATCTGTACAAATGATATATTTATGTCATGCTTAACTACTGCATATAGTGCATGAGTTAATGCAAAATGTATCATGAATGCCTGTTGCTCACCATGAAATAACAATCATGTGACTGTGCCTGACGTAATTATCTCGCATCATCTGTTGGGGATAGCTAATTCACTGTTACTTAAAGACCCTTCTCTGGTGAAAATCATGTTTTTTCCTTTGCTAACATGTCCATATGGTGTTTTTTATATTCTTGAAGGCAATTAATGAGAGAAATAAGCAGTCAAAGCCATAGCTGAGCATTTTCACCTTAAACTACAGTCTACCGATGACAGTCTCTAAAACACAGATTCAGACTTGGAGGCTTTTATATGTCCCAAACTGAAGGAATCAATCCTGTCAGCTTCCATGGTGGGACTTTCTGTGTTGTTATTGCTCTTCAGAATCAGTTTCCAGTTCAAACATGTATGGCTGAATTAGTACAGTTTGGGCAGAGTTATAAATTAGCAGGTGTGCTTGAGCTGCCATGTGTGTGCCAAGTGTGGATGAAAACACTTCTAAATATGTAACCCTGACAAAGAGAAAATAGATTTTAGGGATTTATTCAATGACCAGAAAGGGGCTTTAACACAAAATTGATATATTGCTTGTCTCGTTTTGCTAGACCATTCCCTGATGCTGTGCAGAATGGTCTGATTGCACCTTCTTATCATTCTTCAACAGGGAAAAAGTGCTAGCACAGGGGTCTCAAACTGCATTCCTTGAGGGCCACAATCCAGCATGTTTTAGATGTTTCCCTCTTCCAACACACCTGATTCAAATGATCAGCTCATCATCAAGCTCTGCAGAAGCCTGATAATGATCCTGATAATTTGAATCAGGTGTGTTGGAAGAGGGAAACATCTAAAACATGCAGGATAGTGGCTCTCAAGGAATGCAGTTTGAGACCCCTGCTCTAGCATGTTTGTATTTCTTTAAAACAGTCACAATAATCTTGCACAGTGCTAAGCCCAGGATGCAGTGATGGTGTCCCCTCAATTGTTTTGTTGAAATATTTGCATGCAGGAAGGCAAGCAAGCACTGTCATTACAATGATAATTTGGCAAAACTTGATTTTTTTGGTGTGGTAGGGTAGCGTGTGGTAGGTTGCTGCCTGGAGGTTGTGGTAGTTGTTTCCAGTATTTAAATGCACGGCCAAAGGTAGGCCTATACCTGCATTTCACATTTGGTGAGTCAGACAACTAGTTTCTGAGTAATACATCACAAAAATTCACTCACAGTAAGTATTAGCTAATTGTAGTTCATCATTACCTAATGATGAATTCAAGATTTATCATTGTGTGTTCCCTCAAAATAGTGACAGATGGAATTGTTGTGGTTGAACATTTGCATGCAGGGAGGTAAGCGCTGTCATTAAAATAGATAATCCACAAAAAATAACTAGCAGGGCTACTTCACTGCACGATCCAAATCATTGGCAATACTTAAAATTTTCAGCGTGGTAGGTAGCTGCTTAGAGGTTGTGGTGAGTATTTCCTGTAGTGAATTGGATTGTGAAAACGGTAACATGCGAATAATGGAAAGAGAGGAGAAAACCAGCTGACAGAAGTGACCAGTGACACGCTTATACCCATAGTATCAGTTCATCGATGTGCCCCCTGATAATATAATATATAAATACAAATATATCAAACAAATGCAGCCAAATGTCAACTTCAAAATGAGACATACTTGATTGGTCTGTATCCCATCCCTACTTTCATCTTTAACTCTACCTCTTCTACTTCTACCCCCTACCCGAACCAGGGTTTGTATCCCCAACCCGCTTTTATTGGTGCATTTGGTGAGAAGCAGGGGTAGGTGATGGTAGTGCTGTTTGTGGTAGTGTAGACCAGGCGTTTAAGTCTTTTTTGTTAATGTTTTAAGTTTTTTACCTTGTAATATTGTGGATGTTTCTTTGTTGTAAAGCACTTTAAGCTGCAAGCCTTGTATGAAAGGTACCATACAAATAAAGTTCCAATTATTATTATTATTATTGTTATTATTGTTATTATAACAAAATAAATGGGAGCCCCAAAACAAAGATTTTCCATCCGTAGACACAATGCAAGTATAGTTTTAACAGCTAGAAACTACGAATATTTTGAAGTCAATTTTCTTTGGAATGGGAACCTGTCTCTCATTTTACCTTCAATTGAAAAGGTGACCATTTTTGTTTTTCTTGTTTGTTTTACTTGTCCCCCAATACAACAGACAACAAGTGTGTCAGTTGAACGACACCTGAAGAAACTGAAAAGATACATGTGAATATGTATAATCTTATCAACAATAAAGCTTATCAATAAAAAAGCTTCATCTAAAAATAAAATCGACATATGCACTCACAAAACACAAAAAATTGATTTCTTGGTTAAACAAAGTAGCAAATCCTTTCTTCTTTAGTCCTCGCTAGCTGGCTTTGGTCCTTGCTAGCTGGTTCTTTGACACAAAAAAAGTACTGACACTTCGTGTTGCTTTACACATATTTTAGAATATTAGAATAGGTGATGTTCTTGCGGAGAGACTAAAATGAATGCTAATTTGGTGGTATCTTAATTATTGTATCAAGTAACAGTGATTTTACTTTCTTTGACTATGAAGTAAAATAACCAAGCAGAACCACGATCACTTGATTATTAGTTCACAGTGAGCAACAGATGATATGATACATTTTACACTAATTTATGCAATAAGTCATCATTAGTCTTGCTTGAGCATATGATTTACACATTTATTATAAAATGAAGACCTGAAGGCCTTCTACCAGTCTGTTGTGGCCAGCGCACTGTTCTTTGCTGTGGTGTGCTGGTGGGGTGG
>OMNN01056726.1:15878-34256 GCA_900302755.1 Chromis chromis
GGTCGCCCAGGCCCAGCTCCAGGCGGCTGGGGAAGGGCAGCGAGGCTCTGGAGCACTTCTGGAGCATCTCCCGGGTGGAGCCCGACACGTTCAGACAGGGGTAGTTGTTGTTATTATTCTGCTGGAGCATGGTGCCTGTTGTTGGCCTCATTTATGTTTTATTGGTTCGTCCTCGCTTATCCTTTATTAAAATGCAGCCTGTCAGGTGGAGCCGAATTCTCATTTGCGAGAGGGAACGCTGCCACTATCAAGAGTCTATTCTTGATTCAGAGCCTGACAGCTCAAAGGTAAAGAGATCAGAGTTTGTTAAAAATACACTGGGCATCGTGAAACAGCTGAAACACTCTCAAGAATTTCTCTCTTCTGATTAATTCTGACAGCAATACTGGGGAAAATGTTTCTGCAGCGACGCAAGAGAGAGCTCTTGCTCATCTCATATCTTAACAGTTTATTCTGGCTACTGAAAAATCTGACAGCAAGCTGGACGGTGTTCCTCTTTATCGCTCTTTAGCGCTGAGAGTCTCCTGACGAGGAGGAGGAACACGCAGGTCAGATGTCCGGCTGTCAGCGCTGATGAGAGCGAAGGTAATGAGAAGTTTGTTTTTCTTCCAGACTGATGCTCAGTGACGCCGTCTTCTTCCCCGTCGAGTGGCTGAAGACTGACTCAGCTGTCAGAGAACAACCTGCAGGGGGAACGGGACAAAACAGGGGAATGAAGGACTCGTAGTAGAGAAAAAATGCGACATGTGCACATGAAGAAGCAGCAGATTTATCCAGAAGGCTCTCTGATACACTGAAATTGTAAGAAGCATGCCAAGAGGAGACACAATCTTGCCTTATATAATGAAAAAAAGGCTCATAAGTGAGAAAATTTCATTTGATCTAACAAAGAGAAGTGATTTTGTTCCACTACAGCTCCTGTTTGTGGGGGTGTGAGTCTGTCAAAGGTCATGTGAATCCAAGTGGTGTCTTTCCCTACTCCTCCTACCCAAACAGGCCTTATTTTTATATTAAAATGTGCATTCACAGCATGTGCATAGTGGTGCCAATTAGATTAGTCGTTGCATCAGCCACACAGAATCATCAAATAGAGTAAAAAATGAAACCCAGGTGGCCACAAACCTCCTCATGCCTTCACATCCTCAAGGATTCCGCCAATAAAGCGCCACATAAGCGACAAAAACAGGTTATATCACGCTGAGCCTATCAGCAGGACTACGATGAAGATGGACCACAATGTACCAGCAAAACCAGTATCCCCAGCCAACATGTCCTGGAAGGGACGCCAGGAGACAGGCGGTTATTGTTCCTCACCTCTCTAGAAGCCTCGGTGGTTCAGATCCAGCCTCTGGTTCAGTGTCCTTTACTTGATGATGTTGTTTACGCACGAAGCCTTTTCTCCTCCTCGGGCTCCGGAGCATCCTAAAGTGGGATCAGCCACATCTCTCCACATCGGCCTGCACCACTGACGCTACAAATCAATCAAACCTGCATCCGTCCCGTCCCATCGCCTCAAATCAGAGCCCGACGCAGCGGCAGCCGCGGCGGCGGCGGCAGAACCGGATCTTTTGTTCGGTCTCTCCCCTCCAGTCGCTCGGCCACTGCGCATCGCCTCATCCGCCGCGGCTCGGCATCGTGCGTCGTCGCATCTTACCGCAGTAGCCTCCGGTGTGCACAGCGAGCAGGATGACGGAGAGCTAATTTGACTTGCAGCCCACTCACTGATAGAAGGCGTGATTCGTGCCACACAGAGGCAGGGAGAGGTGAGCACAGCGGAACTGTATGGAGGGCTGTTGGTGCCACCCTCACGGAGGCAGAGTTTATTATAGGAAAACCCAGCAGCAATTATTTAATACTGGACAAATCCACATTATGTGCCTCTTTGATTCACAGAGCTTCATCTGAAAACTATATTAGTGGCCATATATCTACCTCATTATTATTTATTATTTAGGACATTCTGATTTCCTATTGTTTTTTGAAGAATTGTTCTTTTTATTGTTATTGCAAAGCCTTGAGAACAGACACTTTGCATTTCGCTGCCCATACAGTATGAGCATGCGACAAATAAAAACTCTTAAATCATGAATATTTAAAAAAAAATTGGGAGGTCTCCAAATGAAAAATGGACCAAGTTTGGACTTTAATTTTTTGATTCCGACACCAGAAACATTTTTCCGTTCATCATTTAAAATTAAAAATCAAGGGCACCCTGATAGCCTAACGGTTATATCCCGTGACCCAAGTGCTAAGGCGTAGCGGCTGTCCCGGGTTCGACTCCGACCTCGGGCGTTTACCGCATGTCCTTACCCACTCTCTCCCATTTCTATTCCAACTCTATGAAAACATAGCTCATTCCCTCTGTTTCCTGCGAAAGAAAATTTTGTTTTGCAATAATTTCTCAAGTTGCAGCCCTTTCCAGATCCAAAAAAAGATGAAAATGAAATATAGTTGTGACCAAAACAGTACATACACTTGTAAAGGCCATGTATATCATGCCAGTCTTGATTTTCCAGTAACTTCTATAACTCTTAATTTTCTGCGATGGAATCACTGAAACACATGAGTCTTAGTCACAAAAATCAATCATGCATTTTACCTTCTGCATCTTCTGGAATTATGACAATATCTGCTGGGTTAAAAATATACATACATCAATGCTAATATGTGAAGTAAAGTCTGTCAGCCATTTTTTCCTCAATTAAGCACTTTTGAACTTTTGACCTTTTGACCCAGCAGATTTAGTCATATTTCCTATATAAGGCCTATATCAAATTTATAAAAGAACTAAAATACATTAATCTTCTTGTAACAAAGATACATGTGTTTCAGTCAGTTTTCTATAATGGAGTGATTAAATATATAGTTATATAGGAAATATGAAAAATCCTGCTTGGTCAAAAGGTCAAAGGTCAAAAGTGTCTAACTGAGGTGAAAATGTCCAAAGGATGTTTTATCTATCTATCTATCTATCTATCTATCTATCTATCTATCTATCTATCTATCTATCTATCTATCTATCTATCTATCTATCTATCTATCTATCTATCTATCTATCTATCTATCTATCTATCTATCTATCTGATGATTGAGGATTAGATGTAGAAGTAACCTCCTATATAAGGAGGTTACTTCAAATCCAGGCTGCTGCCTGACCCCTAGAAGTTCTCCTCCCTCAGCAGTCTACCTAGCAGGGGAATTGCCCCATGGTGGCTGCTACCTGGCCCACACACTTTAGATATCACACATATTAACTGGTGTCAGGCTGTGTATCTAATGCATCTTTTAGGGAGAACTTTACTTTTGTCACTCTCTGCTGTGACAAGGTCACAACGTGGACTTCAAATCAACCAGTGAGTCTCACTGCCATTGCAAAGCAGTGACAGTTTACCGCCCTGTGATGAGCCTAGAACTGCACTGACTGTACAACCGTTTCTGTTTAGCACTCAGTAGCCTATAGCAGTGAGCAGGTGAGACCCAGTTAGGCTGCTCGGTGGTACTTCATCAACCCGCTTGTTGTTGTCACAGCCACAATTGGTTTGTACTCCCCATCTGCTGTATCAGCAAAGTCACGACTGATTTGGTCACTTTGGAGCCCAGTTAGCTTTGCTCACTGTGCTTCCCTGTTGATTCCAGCCATCATTACAAATGGTATGTTTATGCTTTGGAGTTAACCCGGATAGTGCTCTCCCCTGGGTGCCTTTATTATCTATTCATCATGTTGTCCCAGTTTATCTCAAGATGAATCTGGCTGCTTCACTACAGATCTAACTACAGATACCTGGCATATGGCCTGGGGAGGGAGATTAGGAGATTACAAGGTCCACTGTGGAGGTGTTTCACTTTGAATTGATAAGGAGGTGAAAAACATTCTAGGAAGATCCAACGAGGTTATGAATTTGTGTTTGCACTCTTCAAACACCGATATGACTTCAAAGTATGCTTGAATATATTAAAAGCAGCTTTATTTTCATGCTGATAATTTGCACAACCAGCCTGGGGCAACTTCAGTGTGTCCAATCTTGTAAATAAATGAACATTTGAAACACTGAAATGAAATGTTCTTGGCCTCGTATTCAGCCTTCAAGCAGACTTGTTGGACACTCCCTCAAATTTTCTCCCTGCTAATTTGCATTGCTGAGTAGATCCTTTGTGTCACCTGGAGGTTTGGGCAGAGCAGTGTTGCAGCCAATTTCCAGATGGCAATTCAAACGTGTCACATATCCTCAATTTTTTTGACCACTTCCACAGACTCCATTAGCTGGGGGGGATGCATACATGTGCACAAATGGAAAGCAGAAAGTGTCCAGTTGTGTGAATATTCACATCCACACCTGCTGAATAATAGATGATTATCAGCTCAGGTGGCTCGCCATCCACCACTGTTCACATGTTTTCTCCCATTTTGTGGGACTAATTTTGTCTGGAATGCTCAAAAGCCTTGCAAAATGCATTTTTCTTGTCTCTCAGACCTAATCTTGTCTTGTATTCTGCCTAAAGAGGGAACATTTTCTTCAATAAGAGTGCTTGCTATCTTCAGGGAGTAATGTGTCTGCAATATAGACTCTAAAGAGCCCCAGGTCTTGGCAGGTACTCCTTACATTTCAACAGGGCAGAGACACCAACGGCAGATTCTGTGGCAGTGAGGCAATATATCATCTGTCATTGCCAGAAGCCTCTACAGTAATGAACAAGTACTAATGGTATATATCTTGAACTAGAGTCTCTAAAGGTGGCTCATCCAGAGTCATTATTGTGTCACATAACCAGATGAGCTTTCTCAAATGAGATCATTTTTGTCACCCCGAGGACTGGAGGGTGTAACTGTTCTCAGAGTGAATAACTCATTCTGGTTTGGCGCTAATGGGACTCTGTATTAAGGTGTTGTGTGAATGCAAGAGGAATGGTAAATCCCACTTTCTTGTAATTTAAACCTCAAGCTGTTTCCACACATCTGTTCCTCTGCAAGAAAGGACGATTAAATTGGAAAAAGTATGCATGGGATAAAAAGACTAACATTTAATGAAGATTCACTCACAAGATGATAACGAAGGTGTGTTATGGAGAGGTATGTCATGATGACATCTCTCTGTCAGAGAAACAGGCATTACTGTCTCTGTCCATTCGTAAACCTACCTATCTGGCATGTATCTCGCTCCGTCCCTCCATCTATCCATCCATTTCAGCTCTTTCCAGGTATTGTGATGCTACAGTTAACCCAAGATGAGAGATATGCATATGAAGCCATGGTTTTTCCACATATTTGATAGCTGGGGTCATTTTTCATGTATATGAAGAATAACAAGATATAGCAATCCTGCTGTTTGTGAAATTAGCTGTGGCACACACGGGATCAGCAGTGCAGATTTTTAGGAGGGCTGTTTAAAGACTTTGTGATTAAGTGTTTTGCTGCAAGCACACACACACGGAATCTACCAGTCAGCCAGTTTTATAAAACCTAATGTGATATAAAGGTATTAGCATTTACTAAAAAAATGTCCAGACAAGACGTGCTGCACAAGCAGCTGCCTGAATGGGCAATGCACCTCAACATCTCTGTTGTTCAATTCAGCAAATGCATGGTTCACCCTGTCAGTCAGAAGTGCTGATGTAGCCACGCTCAGAGCACAGCCACCAAGTCCCCAGAGTTGGATATCACTGCTAACTGTCAGCCTAGTAGTTTGATTACTGGACTGGGGGAAGAATGATGACTAAAGCCACACCAACTCCTGGTCAGACTCTGTAAGGCTGTCGAGGAAAGTAGATCAACTCCAAGGTCCCATCTGCACCTTTACCATTTATATCGTGTGTTCACGGCTCACATTACTTACTGTTTTACAATGATTACTTTTAAAACCCTTATTTAGCATTTATTACCAGCCTAAATATTTTCAAATGGTTTATTAAAAAGTATTTTTATGTGTTTATTAGTGTAATTCTCAACAACTTGAACCCCTCTTGTGTAATGCCCTTTATGTTGGTACATCATATTATTATTATGTTAACATGTTTATATAGGGGAGGTTGATATACAGTTGGACAAACAGCCATATAGCTGATCTCTTCCTGCTCTTCCTGCTCTTATGTTCACATTTTTCTTCCCTGTTTAAGGATTTTTGTGAAGATTTCTCATCTAAATGCATGCACTATGGACAGAGAGGGTCACCTGCTTTATCGTTGGTAGAACCCTTTGGGACAGACTTGTAATTTGGGGCTAACAAACTTGCATCATTGCCTCACAGCAGGGAGTCCCGGAGTGCAAAACAGCCAGCTCAGGAAACCTAAGTGGAATCTGAATGTTCTCCTGTCAGTGTGGGTTTTCCCCAGAGGATCCAGTATTCACATTCTTTGCTTAAGAAAAAGTAACAACTCTGCAACATAAACAAACTCCATTACAAGTAATGTGCCTAAAGCAGGGATGCATAAATATGGCATGTTTTACATGTCATTTGAGGTTGTTTTTTATTTTGGCCCATGTATGCAATGTATATATTTCTGCACCTGCCAGTGGAACATTGTGATAAGAGTAGGGATAATAATACATTAATTCTACTACTGACTTGATGTTCTCTGCAATTAGGTGCTAAAAATGTGTGCATATATCTGCAACTGGCCAAAATGAGTTGGAAAATATCAACATGACATATCAGCAAAAATCCAATATTGTACACCCCTAGCCCAAAGTATCAAAGGGAAAACATTTGGGGGAAAATAGCCCATACAGCTACATTTTAGACAGATTAATATGAAATTTGATTAGAGCAGCACAGCACATTGGTACAGTGGTTAGCACTGTCATCTCACAGTACGAAGGTTTTGGGTTTGAATCTACTGGTGAGCTAGAGTCTTTCCTTGTGGTTTGCATGTTCTCTTTGTTCTCCTGTGTGGGTTTTCTTAGGAGGCTCCAGCTTCCTCCAGTAGCCCAAAGACATTCATTAATTTGTTAAATGGTAACTTTAAAGTGGCCGTAGGCGTGAATGTGAGCATGCGTAGTTTCTCTGTGGTAGCCATGTATCCTACTTCTTGCCCAATGTCAGCTGGCAGGAAGCTGGACACAAGTTCAAAACTACCAGATTGCCCAAAGCACCCAGGGCAAGAGGCAAAGAGCACAGTCAGCTCAGTAGGTGTTTTGTCAGGCCCCTGAGATTAAACCATATCAGTGTGCAATATATCTAGGAACTGTTACATTTTAGAGAGATGAATCAGTGTTTTCACTGCTGCCAGCTTTGCTCCATGTTTAAGTTAAGACTGGAGAACATGCTTATAAGCTCAGGCCGACACAGGAAAAAATGTGAGAAGAAATCGTGGTCAGTCAGCATTAGCATGCTAAATATCTCTCAGGTTTTTTTTGTTTTTTGTTTTTTTTTTTTTTGACAAGATTTATTTTTGGCCTTTTATGCCTTTATTCGATAGGACAGTGGATAGAGTCAGATACGGGAGGACATGCGGTAAACGCCCGAGGTCGGAATCGAATCCGGGACAGCCGCTACGCCTCTGCACCTGGGCCACGCGACATAACCGTTAGGCTATCGGGGCGCCCATCTCAGTCATTTTAAAATGCACTCTAACAAAGGATAGCAGCTGTAGCTCAGAATGTATTAACAAAATAAATATGGTTTCGTACCATGTGTGACAGCATGTGTGAGCAGCAGTGTATTTCTGTGTGTTAGGCTATGAGATCATTGCAATGACCTCAACTGACTGAGCTCACACAGCATCCTATCCCCAGCCCTGCCCTCCTATAGTGGGTGGGGAGCAGGGTGCTATCTGTGGACTTGAAAAGTGACAGGACCAGCTGGGGAATGAAATCCAGTAAGACAGGCAGTTGGTCTGGGAGACGCAGCTTGCGAGCCCCCATAGTCCTCTGTTATAGCAGCCTGTAACTCAGCTTGGTGAGACAAACTCGGCCAGGATTCAGAGTAACGGCTGCCAAACATCAGGAGCTCTTCACCACCAGACTCTATAGTGCCAGTGGAACTGATGATGTACTGCGCGACTCGTTCAAGAACCCTGGAGATCAATCAGAAGTCATTATCCTTAGCAATCCTGTCAATGTTCCAAGAGCTGGTGATTCAGCTAATTGCATGCTGACTTCTCGCTATAAGTGCTAGAATCAACAGCGCTGCGAGGACGATGGGTGGGAAGCAGTCTCGCAGTTTGTCCGACAAGGAGTTGAATGAGGTGAGTGTGAATCAAAGGAGGAAGAGTGCGATTAGAGACGACCAGCCCAGCCTGTCCTCGGCTGCTGAGAGGATCCGTCGACACACTACAATGCACTTTGGTTACAGCACCCTGAGTCTAGCCATGCGGGGGCTTGACGAAACGCCTACTGAGCTGTGGGAGCTCCGAGGGCTTCAAAAGTTAAATTTATCCATGAACTGCCTGTGCTCTGTGCCTCCTGCTCTGGGTGCTTTGGACAATCTGGTGGTTCTCAACTTGTGGGGAAACAACCTGTCCAGCCTCCCGCCTGAGATTGGCCTTCTAAAAAAGCTACGCGTACTCTTTGCCTGTCGCAACCGCCTGAGTGAGGTTCCCGAGGAGCTGGGCTCCTGCACCTGCCTGGAGGTACTCAGCCTGGCCAACAACCAGATCACAGCCCTCCCCAGCAGCTTGGCAGCCATGAACAATCTGTCCAAACTCAACCTGAGTCACAATCGCATCGTTCACATCCCCACCTGTGTCTACAGCATGAAGGGCCTGGTCTTCCTCCACCTGGCCTGCAACCGTCTGGAGACTATTGCAGACCAGATACAGGACCTGGTCAACTTGAAGATCCTCATCGTGGAGGGAAACAGTATACATACACTGCCTAAGACTCTTTGCTTCCTGGAGTCTTTAGAACTCCTCAATGTTGACTTTAATGACCTACAAAGTGTGCCAGTGGAAATGTACCTACTGAGCAGGCTCAGGCGGCTGGCCTGCCACCCACTGGATAAAGGACTCCATATTATCCATAACCCCCTCCTCAAGCCTATCCAGGAGGTGCTGCAGGGAGGACTCAGTGCCCTCTATAACTACCTCAAGCCCACATGAGGGACTACCCCTGTGTGTATGTGTGTTTGAGTGTGTTGTGTGTGTCTAAAAGAGTGTGTGTCGTAAGAGTATGTTGGCACAAATGAGACTCTTGGCACGTGGTAGTCATGCTCTGAGTCTGCTGTTACCTCAAACTGCCTGCCTAAGATATCATGACTCAAGACAAACGACCATTATTATGTAATACTGTCACAGACTATAGTTCCATTACATTTGGATTTCTTCTGAATGACAAGTGGATTTTCCATTTTTTATGTAACAGATAAAGTCTGGATATAAATAAACGACTAGTAACTGTTGTGTCACGTCTAAACGTTTGTTAAGCCACAGTCAGGACAAGTCGCTCAGCTCAGAAATTCACAGGTCTACATTTGGGTGCTGATTACTGGTCAGTTGATCTTGTTTGGCCCAGTGGCAGTGAGGGGGGCACTGGGGTTACGTTCAGCTACAGATCACCACTCTCTTTGCCACATTCAGGTCATAGGGATCAGGTGTGTAAAGTCAGTGGAAAAAATGGTGGAGGGGGGGCTTAAGATGTGCACAAAACAAAACAAACAAAACAAAACACAGCAGGGACGTAGTCTCTGATTAAATGTTGCTCCACTCTATTAGATCAAGCCCTGCTGGGGAGCAGCAGCTCCTCTGACACTGCTGTGTAACACCAAAAATGTAAAAACTGTGAGAGAAAAAAAAAGATATGATTGTGTATTCCAAAAATAGAATGAACCTTGAGCATTGAGGTGCATTCTATTCAATTAATTTTAAATGCAATGTAAATGCAATGTAAATGTAATTTAAGCTTTAAAAGCTCATAAGCAGACCTTTGAGCTGGGACTGATTTATGTATTTAATCATCAGTTTGGATCTACACTGGAGAATGGTACACACTTATTGCAGCACTCAAAATATCATCCATAAAGCAAAATAAGCTACATATTTTATTAAAACAATGAGCATTCATTAAAGGTGTCCCTGTAGTTGTAACTGTTGAAACTAAAGGCACAAAGCTGTAAACCTGTGCACAAACAGTACTTTCTTGTCCAGCAAGGTCTTATAACGTATTCATAGAGTGGCAAATTATGTCCAGTAGATAATTAACCAGATCAACAACTAAAACATACATTTTAAAGTTAAGTCACTTTTAATGAAATCATGCTGAAACAGTATTATCATCATGTTTCATTTGATAAAGTTATATTGAATGTCCAAACTGTATGTGCATACATTAATGTTTCAGTTTGAGTTTTACCATCTTACATTGGAGAGACATCATTTTGATGATCTGATATCTGTTTTGAATATAACTTCCATATTGCAGTGTACAAAATATTAAGATAAATGTCCACAACTCAGTCTTATTGTGGTATTGGTTAAAGGACTGCAAACTGAAAATATCAGCAACACTTTTTACACAGCACTGCTCTGTGGTCATTATTGTGCAGAAGAGGTGTTATTCTGAATGAGTAGGGATCACTCTCGCTGTTTAGTCTTTAAAAAAAAAAAAAAAGTTGCTAGATCAGTCATGATGGGGACATACATAAGCTTCTCCAGCAACTTCTGCAACTACCATCAAGTTGTTTGTAGTGAAGTGACTTAGTCTTGAACTCCAACAGCAGAGCACCTTTCTGATGTGCTCTGTACATACACTCAGTCATGGTGAGTGCATGTAAGTACATAGGTTTATGTCTGATTTCTTTTGTGTCAAGCTATTGGTGCGAATGCAAATGAAGCTTACACATACAGTATGTTATAACCTTCAAGAAGGTCACATTTAACCAGTCACCCTGGATATAGGATATAGAGAAGACAGAAAAGTGACCTCTGTTGGTATGTACCTGTTACTACAACAGCCAAGGTGTTTGCTGAGCTAGCTGAGTTACCCACTCGCACGTTCTCTGTCTCGCTGAGCAGTGCTCACACTCACAGACACACACACAACCCATGCATTCATGATAGATGAACCCCTCCTGAATAAGTCTTTGTCCTAGATAGTTATCATGGAACAGGCTGTCAACTAAAGCACCTATAAAGATATTGCTTCAATGTGAGTCAGATGACCTGAATTTAGGTGTTGTGCATTACTGTTACTATTTTAGTGATACGTTATACAAGGACAATGTCCGCTAGTGTCACTAGTTTACCATCATGTTAACATTATATATATATAGTCAGAAACATTTCCCATCAGTAGCTAACAGATACAATTTGTATTTTAATTCCAAAAGATATATTGTTGAAATGCATACAGTCTCTAGTGTATTGTTAAGTAAAGCACACAAACACACTTTAATCAGTATGACAATAAATTAAAGTGATCCTTTGCCTCTTGGTGTTCGCCCTCAGTACAGTCAGTGGTGTTAACTTGGTGGTCAGATGTACACCAGGGATCAGCCATGACTGTGGTAACTGGGCTTTTTAGGATTTGCTGATCCTGTTTAATTGCTATGTGCTCCAATAACTTTGCTTTATAATGAGACACTGTGCAAGATGAAACAAATGGATGACTGCAGACTGGTATTTTGCATTTATAAGCTAAAGCGTAGAAAACAGTTTAGCATCACCAGCAGCCAGTGACTTCCCATAATGAGGGACAGCTAATCAATGTCATATTGAGCTTTTGACAATCAAGGCATGGGATAATCACAATGGAATTAAAAAGACAAACCACTGTTGTCTGGAAGCCACATGAGGAGAGATTTAATAAGTATTTCTTTGGAGTGCAGCTTAAGTTCTGTGATTTATTCACTCACACTGAGACCCCTCACATAGGGTGAGGTGATTGCCATTTATTGACAAAACATTATACTGTCACTTATGTCAATTACAAAGTGTCATTTAGCTCATCATTCTTTTATTTAACTGATGTAAACTCTCTCTGCAGGAAGAAATATGAAAGGGCCTAGATTTGCCAAGGGCCAACAGGTCTCTTCCCTGCTGCTGGCGGATATCCATGATCAAATGTCAATATTACCTATTCAGTAACTCAGGATGTTGTTTGGAAAGCAGCTGCAGTGAGTCACTGAAACAGCAGACCACTGTCATAACCTTTAAGCCCTAAATATGGAATCTTTTGATCCTGGCCTGGCATCAATTTTTGAGGCACTTCCTCTCATCCAATCAGTGTAATGTCACAGCTTGTCTGTGTCTTGCTTTGAGAGTGTGATAAAAGTAAGCTTGTGAAAGGTTACGTGATAAAAAAAAGAAAAGAAAGAAAAATAAATAGCAATAGCAGTTTTCAACCATGACTTAGTTCATGAGCTTGTCTCCTGCTATCACCACTCATGGAGCTGTAGACTCATGGAGCTGGTGTCTCTGCAGCTTACCTAATGTGACAAAACAAAAATATGATTTGATTGTGAAATATGTTTGAGTTAGCTGTATATAAAGGCTTTAAAGACCCCCACTCTTTTTTTCTTTTTTTAGTTTGTTAACATGTCCATATAGTTTTGTATATGCTACAAGACAAATCATGAATGGAATGAGCAGTCAGTGTCCTGACTAAGCATTTCCACCTTGAAACTTCATTGTTTTGATGAGTCTTATACCAAACCCAAGGAGCCTTTATTCCTTTTTATTCTTTTTTAGACTCTGTTTGTAGCTCAAAATAATAGTATAAAGAAAAAAAAGTATATTTATAGAGCCTACATATGAGTGAAACATTGTAAACAAGTCTAAATGGCAACAAATAGAGGTTGAAGTGAATCAGGAAACTGGACTAGTTGAAATAGACGATCATTAGATGGTCTAAATAGCTACTGAAAGTAACAGACAAAAGGATGACAGGTGTAAATAAATACATGAAAGGTTAAAAAGGTGATGGTCAATAATTTGCATAGTATTAAATAGTAAGTATTCACATGGTGACAAAAAAGCTAAAAGATGTTGGTTAAAGACAAAAGTAATGAGGATATTTTTGAACAGGGCTTAGAGTAATGACTAAATGGCTAAATGTCCAGCCTCTGCCACTTCAAGTGTTGGTAACTTAACCAAGAGGACCTTAACACTGACAGCTCAATAGTACAAGGAAATAGTTCCCTTGTATATGTGTAATAAATGTAATATATGTAATAAACATGCAGTTTAAAAGCAGTTCAGATGATGACATTTGGGCCGTGGTTGGTGGTGTCACTGCATAGTCTGTTTAGGCTGTGGGGTTACACCAGAAAAAAGGAAACCACTGGAGTGGGGGTAGAATATATTTGTTCAACATGACTTAAGACTGTGTTTATGGCAAACCGCTGACACACACCCCTCAATCACACACTCCCAATCACACTCACGCTCTCTCTCTCGCCATGTATTTGTAAGCGCAAACAATGATGGTATCCATTCATTTCTCTATCCAATCACATCGGTTTACATTCCCACATATTCCCATGACAGCTGTGCTCAGACCGGCATTCATGCATTCCTGGCAACATAACTGTTGCAGCCAAGACAATACCTAAACACCACAAAGAGACTGGTGGCATTTCAATGGAATGACTCGGGCTTTGTTTGTGTACTTATAGAGGAAAAACAACAAGTGGAGCCATATATCCTTGGCAACAGGGGGTCATTTTGATACTAAATGTAGACCCATGTCAATCTGGCTGCATTTTAATTAGCTCTGAAAACTGCTGCTACAAGTGAAATGGCCATGTGTGTTTATGCATGCAAAAACAAGAAGGGAATGACATTGGCTGACTTTGTCATTAGTTCCTTCTTCATCCCTCTGTTTGATATAGCTGTGAAAATACCCTAGCCTTGTTTGCATTTGCTGTCTCAGATAAGACTCATTTTGAACAAATATTTGCATAAATTAAAGCACAGCATCGTTATTGATTCACTGAAGCAGAAAAAAGAATTGTGTGATGATGCGTCCCGTTTTACCAGGTCAACTAATAAACCCTCCTAAATGTCGGCCGGGGTTTTCCTTTATTAGGATCAATGCATGGATATGATGAGAAAGGACATGCAAGGTGAAGTATGATTAAGAATCCATCTGGTGAATGTAATGAGTTAATAAATGACAGTGTCAATGTGAGCATGGAAACACCTTCTTTGGCTTATTGAGTTGTTGTAATAAATAAAACCAAAAGCCCAATTTAGCAGAAAGTGATTCAGCGGTGATGATCAATGAAATATATACGACGATGTTACATTACATTCTGGTGGAGTTTACACATATTTTAACTTGAGCAACTGTGCTTGTTCTCTCTTCATACGTCTCTGATCTGCAGCCGCTGGCCTCACTGATTCAGTTACATTTCCTTTTCAAAACATATAGTTTCTGAACATATGTTGTCTATATTGGTGATTAGATGGTCAGCAGCTACAGCTAAACTCCCCCTCTGGTTAAAAATCAAGATCTGGACATGTTGGAAGACGTGAATGGAAGAAGCATCTTTCTCCCTTGAAACTGCATTTTACAGATGACAGTCTCAAAAACACAGATCCAGAATTGTGCGGTTTCATTCGTAACCAACCTAAGCCCCCACTCCTGTCAGCTTGCAGGGTGGAGCATTATGTGTCATTTATGGAATTAGTTTCTGGTTTAAAGACGTGTGGCTGAATTACTCCAGTATTGCAACTTATAGCACAGAGTAGGTTAACGGTGTTCGAGCAGAGTCGTGGGTGAGCTGGTGTGCTTGAGCTGCAGTGAGTGAAGAAGGATGGTTGGAGAGTGAGGCAGGAAGCTAATAGATCTGCACATTCTAGATAAGCAACATTGTAGAGTGACATCTAAGCCATTTAAAGGAAGGTAGGGATTATTTTCATGAAAAAAAACTTTTGAAATATCTAACTTTGACACACAGAGGTAAGTTTATGGTTTAAATCAACTTTACAGCTTCATTTTGTAATTAATCTGTAATTAAATAAATGAAGGCATGGTTCTACTTGTGTGATCTGAACTGTGATGTTGTGTGTGGGGTCCTGGAGGCCTCAACTTACAAACATTATTGGCAAGCTTGAAGCTGTATGACCTATTCTGATAAATGAGCTCTAATTCATGCAAATACAGATAACTTTAATATGCTCTACATCTGTGATTGATGTTGAGGGATGATTGGTTCTGTCTGAGCTTCAGTTTTGGGGCGTCACACCAGTGTGTCCAATCAGGACACAGAGCTGTAGGTTGATGTCATAATGTAGGAAAACACATCAGACTGCGTTTTTGTTGACAAAGCAAAGAAATGAGTTCATCCTAACATTTCATATGAAGGGTTCATGGTGTTGTACAATATTTTCTTGATTAATTATTCAAGTTTAGTTTGTGGCAAAGCGTTACCACGTCAGTACCTGTTTATTACTGCAGTAAAAGAAAGGAAAAGAAAGTAGATGTGGGATGAGAGTTCTATCAAGAGTTTTCTGTGAGAGCCCAGACAGTGAGGAGATGAAGTCAGTACTAACATGGTTAACCAGCCTGCAGGTGCTTCCACGGCTGCATCTTTACTTTAACTAACTTTAGTGTTGGCAGCTGCTCCAGATGAACGGGCGGAGGGGACACCGCCTGTCCTCTCACTCACCCGCGGGCCTCACACGCGCCCTCTACCGGCCAGACAGCGCGCACACAGCCGCTGCTCTCCTGGAGCTGCCGGACCACTCAATCCAGGCGTAATTCAGGAATCAGGACTCACTCACACATTTCTCCTCCAAGTGTGGAGCAAGCCGGCAAGGAGCAGCCGTGTCGGCGACAGCCTCCTCTCACCCCCCGACAGCCAGAGCAGGGACGGAGGGCAGGGAGACAACACTTTAGGTCCGACTCAAAGTGTAGGTAGGATTTAAGTTGAGAAAGACAGAAGAGTTAACCCCGCGGCTGGGGTTAACGCTACGACGGCGACATGGAGAAAGTTATCAATTGCTTGTTTGCTGCAATAACCCTGCTGTTGTCCGCCCGAGGAGAAGTTTTTAAAGGTAAGGAGCTTTACCTGGACATGTCTGCAGGTGCCGAACACAAGCGTTTGTCTTTTTTTACGGGGCGCCAAGTGCAGGGGAATGCACTTAACATGAGTTTGTAGTCTGACAGTTTAGTTGCAGTTTCAAGCCTGTAATTAATCTTTATCATCTCAAATTGGAGCATACACAGCAGAGTCGTGTTGTATGGGGGGACGTTCTGCACACACATGAGCTTTAAACCTAAATTCCGCCTACAGTTTGATTTCGAATCAACTAAACGCTCCAGTTCGGGCTCCAACACTTGGACCGAGCAGCAGCCCTTTGGCGCCGGTCGGTGTGCGTAACGGAGCTCCTCCGCTGCTCTCAGTGCCACTATTTGACCACAAGTTTAAGGAGTAAAGTGTTTGTGTCTAACTTTATCTTGATAAGTTCCTGTCTAATGTGATTAACCTCGAGGGATTCACGCACCCAGTGTGTCACCGTGCGCTGCCGGTGTGTAGACGAGGCGCTAAGCCAAACGGGACCACGGCTGCTTGCATTTCACCGTGAACTCGATGTGAACTTGAATTATAATGCCAAAGTGTGTGTTTGGACATAGGTTAGAATCCGACAAATATACCTAATGAGAATTCTGTGTGGAGGGCAGAGCTCTTTTCATCCCGGGCTGATTTGGTGATCTCGGCTTAAGCGCAAAAACAATTGAACTTCTGTGCGTAATATCACATTCCCCGTGTCAGACACCTCTACTGTGGCTCATATGAGCAGTTCTTATGTTAATATAAGCATGTGCTATTAATGCTCTACACTATAAAGGGATGGGTGTTTGCATTTTTTGTAGAACTGTATGCAAATCATGTCCAAAAACCGCTTTTAATTAAATGAACTGCCAAAAAGTAAATCAGAACTCTTCCATTTGCCGGCTCTCTGTTCAGCTCAGAGTAACAAGAGCAAAGTGTTTTTTTCCTGGGAGTTTCACTTCACTTCTGATTGTTGTTTCACCTATTGACTGGCTCTTGATGCAGACTTCCCCATATAGATAAAACGCAGCACTCAAATTAATGGCATTCATAGTTGGGTAACTTCACTAATTCATTCAATGCTTTGTGAGGCAAAAAGTTCAGGGATTAGCACCAGACAGTGATTTGCCTTATTAGAATTAGTCAAACAATAGTGCAGACTTTCACCTTCAATATAATGACCATAGGTTGCCCACAGGGACTTAACATTACAACAAGTCTAAATGAGCCCCTAAAGGTTTCGTCTCTGCTTTCCCCACAATGGCTATCTATGTGGAAAAAGGCACATTAGCCCATATTCATGCCAATCAATGTATAGACAATGAATTTCCAGTCTGAGGGGGGATCCATACTGCCTGTACAATTAGAGCTGCATTTGAAACTCTCATGAATAAATGGAACAGACTTATTTGAAATGGTTTGATTTTATATCCTGCTTAGACTGTGAAGAAGTGGTGTGTGTGTGGTGAAGTTGTTGTGTGATGTGTGGTTTCAGCTATAGTTGGATGCTGAGGGATTCAGCAGGCAGCTGATGCACTTTTCGTAGAGCCTGCTGGGGGCAGCATGGTACACATATAATATGATACCCAGATGATGAAGTTAAGCTACCCGGAGTGGAGGACCGCAAGCCAGACACATAGATCAGAATTCAGATCCCCTTTGGAAACTATTTGTGTCACAATGTAACGACATTTTTCACAACTTTGATTTAACAACACAATTTATGAGCTGAATAATTACTTTATTTTATTTTTTGTGTGGCTGCTTTCTACAAACCAGAGACATGGATTTTTTTTATTTTTTTTATACAGGAGATTTCTCACATTCAGGGGCCTACATGTACTTTATGATTAAAAACAGCTTTTATCAAACAGTATCAACACCATGGGTCAATTGTAGTGACTGAGAACTCTCTTACCCTGAAGCTCAAAGTATTCCCAGTCCATTTTTGTGTGAGGTTTATCAGTCTTGCCCGCTGGCAGCCTCAGGAATGGGTGATTTATTGGAGTGGGCTGCACTGCAGGGCTCCCAGTGGTACCGAAACCATCGATAAATGTGCTCCTAATTGCATGAGTGTGTGTGTAAATATGTAAACCAGGAAGAAATCAATTTGATGTATTTTACTCTCTCTGGCTAGGGTGACGGATTAGCCACACACGGATGGAGAGGTAGAGGCTAAGTATGAGTCCGTGCATGCGGCAGGAGGCATTTGTTATGGAGCGTATGTGATAACAGCTCATGTGATAATTAGATCACTGAGGTAACCAGAGCACCGGTCTACTTCGGTGCACAGTATCAGCACCTTGTGACTGTGCAGCCGCAATTCGATAACAGAGAAAGGTTCTTTGTAAGTCTTTTAATTTACCTATAAAAAAAACAAAACCGAATCTATGGTCAGAATCGCACTGTATCAGTTTCATCTCCTTCTCTGTGAACTTGTTTATGAACC
>OMNN01056760.1:12976-38515 GCA_900302755.1 Chromis chromis
GCATCCCCCCCCCTTCCTTCCCCCCCGTCATGCATGGGAAAGCCTTCACGTGTTCGCATTGACATCAACTCACGTGCACACACACAGACGCACACCTTCGCAAGTGCACACCCATGAAAAAATAATGCGGGTATCTCGGTGAAATCTTTTGTTGCATTCAAGCACATTTAGACTTTTCGATGGAATATTAGAAAAAGTTTCTTCCTTGTTATTTTCACCCAAAAATAAACACATTGTTTTGCAACTAAAAATGGCTCCTTACATGAAGTGAAAAAAGTCTTGGGTCGTGGCACTCGGTCACAAATGCTCATGTAGATACACATGCTAAACACACAATCTTCCACCACACATGTAATTACTCTCCGACACACTTCCCCTCATCGCAGGCAGTGCTGGAGGCCATATCACATACGCCCTCTCCAACTGGCAACACCAGAGCGACCACTTGCCACTAGCCTCGTGCTGCAGCTAATCCTATCAGTGTATTAATTACTAATGATGAGCTGATGGAGCGAAACCCCCACTTGCTTGCAAGCTAACACGAAAGTAGACTTAATGAAATGCCAGCGCTGGGCTGATGAAGGGGCTCCGACCCTACTTAAATTGCATTAGCCCAGAGACAGAGTGAACTTTGGAGGCAATTAACTGGACTGCTAGGACAGAGAGAAAGATAGAGGCAGAGAGGAATGGGAGGCAGAAAGTAACACCGAAGGAGAGATAACGGTGGAAAAAGAGTTGTGGAGAATAGAAAGAGCAAAGGATTATAGGTGGAAAATGAAAACCGAGCAGAATGCTAATGAGAAATGGGAGATGGAAGAAGACGGAAGAGAAAAGGAAGACAGACAAAGTGAGAATAGAAGAGACAGTGTTAAATAACTAATTAGTATTTGCTGATTTAACAGCTCTAAGTGAAGTTTAAAAAGAGGGTTGGTTTCCCCACCTCTCCTCTATGACTAATTCTTGCGAGGGTACAGTCCCTTAGTAGACCTCACCAGTCTCTTGCAATAAGCAGCAAACCATGTTACAGAGCTAATAACTCACAAAAGCACATTTAATGTTAGCATCACCTCAAATTTTCCAATTATTTCGTTATCCATTACACAGCTGCCTTGGCGATAAGTGTTTCACTGGTCATAACAAAGTTACTTTGTTGTGAAGCCAAACTAGTGCAAATTTGTTTTTATTCATGCTTCAAGTCAGTAGAAAGATACTGGCTAAATATATCTCATTCTAGCAGTGCAGTGTGCAAACTAATTATCAACAAAAACAGAACAATTTCAGAGACTAAAGACTTAATCCTTGTTGGGCTTTAGCTTCTTGGTATGAATGACAATCATGGCATCATGGCATTTCTTGAAATATACTATCTCTCTGTTTTACTCCGAGCACTGCATTGAGTCAAGGCCATCTCTAGCTGTCAGCCACTCTATTTAAGTACTGCCAGAGGATTTAATATTATTAAATTACTATACACGTGATATAACTACAGTCACTAATGTCACACTACCCAGTATTTGTTCCAAACAATCAAGGCACAACCCAGCTGCTGAGCACTGAACGCAGGGAATCATGAATTCAAACCTACAATCCCTGTTTAACCGAGTGTCTGAGGATGACACCAACATCAATCTGAGGTTCCATTAAATGTTGGTCTATTAAAAACTTTACAAGTGGTGATAGTTTTGGCCTGTATTCTGTCTCCCACTAATAAAGCTCAACGTGCTGTAACTGCATTTTTAAGGAACAACTTTGTACCAAAGCTTTTCTCTTGTTCCAACATTAATGACCCTGATATATGTTGATGTTTGTTTTGTTTTACACAGAAGTTATTCCTCCTTTCTGTGGAAGACTGTGGTAATTTGCTAAACAATAAAACAATGAACCAGACTTGGCAAACTTCCACAAGGACCTGGACATGCTGTACTTGTCTCCAACCGAGAACCAAGACAATCTCATCTTCCTTTCTTCTTCCTCCCTCTCACCCATCAGGTCAAGCACATAAAATCCTATTAAACTACTATTACTCTCAGCACAGATCCTATTACTATCACATGTGTTTTACTGGACAGCTCTTCTGTGAGGCACTCTTAAACATGACAAAAGAATACTGAAAATAAGGAGCTTTAGTAGAACTCACACTGGTGCAAAACAAAGAAACGGGGATTTGGAAAAGATTAGGAAGATGAACCAGGCACAGAATGAGAGAGACTAAAAGATGGGACGGGACCAGAGATACGTGGAAACACATAGAGAGGCGGGTAATTAGGAGACAATGGGGACACAAAAGGCAAAGAAAAGGCAGTAATGACGATGCAAGTGATGCAGCGAGGTGAAGGTCATTCACAGCCAGCTCAGGAATGATCAGAAGTCTGAGTGCAGTTGCCAAAGCAAAGAGCTGCTTCAGAGACTGCACCCAGAACTTCACAACAAACTCAACAGAACTCAAAAGCCTACAATATTAATTAGTAATGGGCCCCACAGCCCAGTTCCAAATGGGAGCCTGTTCTAATTTAGTAAAAACCTGGAGCACTGATATGATCTGAAATAACTGAAATGGGAATTAATGGAAATGACAAATACATTGTTAACACACTCTCTCCCCCTCTCGACATCTATAACACTGGGAACATAAATGAACTCAAATCTCTTTCCTCATGTCTTTGTTTGTTTGAACAGGTTGGAAATCAATCAAATGAACTTCACACCATCATTTATAAGTCTCTGTGCCACATTAACTCAGCGGTGGTCACAAAAAGTTGATGGAGAAACAGCAAAGGAAGACAGGAACTGCCTGAATTCATTATGAATCAAACAGATGGACAAAACAGGTATTATGTGAAGATGTTATAAAGTGTGGGTCTCCACACTAAATATTAAAATATTAAATATAAATATTAAAACCAAGCTCAAGACTTCATATCAACTGGAGTGTGTGTTTATGTGCATGATTGGGAACACATTCAAAACCCCTCAAATCTCTCTTAAGGGCTCCCCTGACAAAGACAATCATTTCCACCACAACTATTTCAACCAACCTCGTTCTGCACTTGAATGGCTTGGGTCTCATCCCAAACTTAAATCAGTCCGCCGGGTTGAGTGCTAAGTTAAATTAAAAAGGAGAAAAGCTTAATGGAAGTCTGCCTTTGTAATTCATTACCAGCACTCCCATCTATTTCTCCCTAACTAAAATGTCCTGATGTCACCCCTTTATGCTCGGAGGAAGTGTAGACTCATCTTCCATTCTGTCCATTAAGGCCCTAACAGGCAAAGAATCAACACAATTAAGGGAACATCACTCAAAGCTTCGCAGGTGAGCACTTGTCATTTGGTAAACTCAGCAGTCAATTGGCTAAAATTAAAGAAATAAATATCACTTCATTTTCTCCTTCCTTGTTTCCATCCTTCCCTTCTTATTAAGTCATCTTAAAAGCAGCCGAGAGAACAATCTCAACACTTTGTTCCCCTCTCAAGGCTTTATTGAAATCGGCTGTTTTCCCACTAAATCCCTTGGCTGGTGTCTTGTCACAAAACATATTGACTGATATCCCTTGCTGCTAGCTTGAAGTTAAAGCCCAAAGTGTCCTTGGCCGTCAAAGAAAGGGTTTGGTATACACCCTGTATTGATTGTGTTCCAGAAACTTCAATAACCTTCACGAGTTCTGACAGAGCTTCAGCCACAACTACTCTCTCAGCACTGAACTCCTGCTAACCAGCGGGGGTTCCCACCTGGAGTGGGCTGCATCTAGTCAATCTTTTGAAGGCTATCTTGTTGACAGAGGAGAGGAAGATGTGCCTGCATGTTCTCTGAAACCCTTTTTTATTTCTCTGTGTCCTTGCTGTGTCCCCAGCATGTTTTGTGGTATAAATTATGTGTATTTCTTGTTTGAAATAAAGAACTAAGAAGAATACAATAATTGCGTTTCTGCTTTTCTTAAAGAATAAATGTGTCTATGAGATATTCAGAACAGCAGTGTATATGTCAAAAGGGCAAGAATTACTATACAGCAAAAGCGTTTTAACTGCACAGCAAAACAGAAGACAGAACAGATTAACAATATAAAAGCATATTACTATTCATCACACTTGACTTCAATAATTAGTGAACTTTACCATTATGTTGACCTTTAAGTTAAGAGTCTATTTCTTTGTGTTCTTTCTCACTGAGACTGCAGTGAATTATCCAGTGGCTTCTTCTCATTTTAACAATACAGTAAAAAGTAAAGTGAAGTACTTTCTTCTTGACCTGGGAACCATTTGGGTTTATTGGTTCTCTGTGAAATCTTTCAGAACCCCTTGAGTAACATCTTTACTTCACCCATCTCTTTTTTCTCCACTTGTTTCTGTTCTGCTCCATGTTTTGTACACATAAATAAGTTAAGTAACATAAATGAAATTCAAATGAAGTTTAGAAATTCTTTGGATTTTTAGGGCACCACTTGCAGGCTGGACCGCACTTCAGTCTCAGTCTGTTTAAATAAGTATAGAGGGCCAATAGTTTCAAAGGGAGGGGCACACATGCACTAACCTGCACTAACCTTCTTGCAAGGCCATACCGGCTGCCAGAACATACCAGAGAAGTTTGGATTACAACACACACAAACAAAGAGTGATCTTTGTCTCTAGTAAGTATGCCACTATATCTTTACATAGCAGATAGTTAGGGTTAGGTAGCAGAGCATGTTGTCAACCAGTCGCAAGGTTGGGGGATTGCGCCTCCATGTGCCAATGTGTCCTTAGGCCAGATACTGAACCCCAAGCTGTTCCCTTCCCAATGATAGGTGAGCTCCTTGCATGGAAGCTCTGCCACAGTGTTTTTGTAGAACCTAGCTCAGATTAAAAAGTGTTATACAGGTGCGGACCGTTTACATTTACCATATTTATGCTGAAAATCTAGCATATTGCACCTTTACCTGCAATCAAACCTTGTATCGCTGAGTATATGTGAATACATTATTTCACTAAATTCTCAGATTTAATACTGTTCATGTATATAAAAATAATAGCTGGTTAGTCCAGTCGCATTACAATATCTATCCTCTCGACAATACATGTTTAATGATCTTCCAAAAGGCGGACACCTTTTACCTAAAGCTTGAGTCACAATAGTGTCTTAATTACAGCATAAAATGCCCTATACCCTTTTGCAACACAGTCATAATCTGTATCAATTTGATTTTAATGTGGGATCTTAATTTAGTAGATGTAAGGAGAGAGTAGAGTCTTTGCAACATCACGGACATGGTAGACTTCACCGTGTTCTAGCAATATGTAAATATGACTGTGCTTTGGAGGGCAGAATAAATGTGACACATTGATTAAAATGTTGGGCAAGAACAACGTAGCGATGTCTGTGCTTCATATCTAATTAAAAGAGCTCATTGTCTTGTGGCTGCTCTCTGGCAGTTCAATTCGCCTCGTTTTCACTTTGTTGATGAGCCAAGAGAATACAGTGCATATTTAAGCCACTTGTACAATTATATATTTTTTGACACAAACATAACATCCCTTTGTCTTGGTTAATCTGTGTCAATAAAAATATTTTTTTTGTGAAGCAGATTTTGATTAAGCTATCGGGGTTATTCTCAGTCAAAAAGAAGAAGAGCTGGAACATAATCATGAACACATAGAAGAAGGAACGACAACTAGAATACTATAATATATAGCCCTTGCAGGTCATACTCTTATCTCTTGGTTCAAAAGAAAATCATAATAGACAGTGGTGATGTTTTCTGATCTAGGAAACAGTTCTTTCAGAAGGCAGATCATCAGCATCTATCCATATTTTCAAATGCAGTCTCAAAGTTCCTTGTCTGCAGAGAGGAAGCCACTCATTAAAAGTGTGATTTGCACTCTGGTCACACACTTGGAGCAGAAAATGGACGTGGCACGCAGTCACACAGCCACAAATCCTTGCAGAATGCGCAAATGGCAAGCTAATTAACAAAGTTTCAGGCCTCAAACCGCACGGCAGACAAGGTCAAAGGGTGATGAACGTCAGTAGCCAGAGACGCTCTGTGCCAAATATACATTCAATAACATTCCCACTGGGTGGTCTTAATTAAGAATGCATGTCGAGGTTTAAAAAACAGGATCTTTCATGAACTGTGTTACCCAGTTACCTGATAACATATTGTGATTTCCATCTTGGTCATAATTCAAAGAAAATTTGTCGATTTTTTTTCCAGCTTGGCACATAATGTTGTTTTGACTAGCATTTCAACTCAGAGAACATCACATTAAACGTGCAACGCTGACAGACTGTCTTAATTGTGTGTATTTTTGAAGTCAAAAGAGAAGCATATTAAACATTTATGAATGCACAAAAATTCCAGTCACTGTGATTTCTTTGATAAAACAGGCTGCTTTGAAGAATGGATGGAAAAGGGGGAAAAATGCAGTCATGGATAAATAGAAAGTAGTCGGGGCATGTGGTGGTGTATGCTTAGAAATGTAAATTCAATGATGGTGTAAATAATCAATAGATATACTCACACACATTCTACAGAGAGCCACTTGAAAAATTGTGAAGTGGCATTAAAACACTCCTTCCAGCATCAATACTACTGATTACCATCCAGTTTTTTATGCTTTGAATCAATACTTCTACGCCGAAATAAACAACCAGCAGAAGCATCTCCAGCATTTCTGAACAGGGATTAGAACCATTACATGAATTCTGACTTTCAAAATCTTGTTTACCCACTCCCCATTCTAAGCCTACCGGTCCTCAGTCACACATTGACGAACGGCATTTCTCTGCCAAGGCCTTGTAACTGGGTGCACCCTGTGTTTCTGTCAGCTCTTGCATCTGTCTACTGGTATGTCATGTGGAAAGGTCAACCTGGTTTCTCCACCTCTCAAAGTGGGGAGAAAAAAAAAAAAACACCTACCGAGAGGTTTCTGTGCATGTCAAATGTGCGAACTGCAATAAGAGGCACAAGACAGGAAAGGATTCAAATGATTTAACTGTAAGGGAGGGGGGGGAGATATTAAAACTGCAGTGGTAAAAATGTAGAAGCTTTAACTGGTTTCTCTGTGACAATAAAACGACACCTCACTAATTCTACTTTATTGGACACCTTGCAAATGCCGCCTCTGTCTAAACTCTATCTCAACTGAGCTAACAAGATGCCCAAGTATTTCCTAAGCTTGCAATGGGCAATTTTTTCTGTTCAAGTCTTCACATTAATTATAGAAGTATTACTTTTAAATTGCACACTTTGCAGTTTGGAAAGTTTAAAAAAAGGGATACAAAGTTATGCCAAACTGAAGAAACACAAACTCAGGAGAGACGCATGATGAAGGACGAACATAAAGATCGTAACCAAAGCCTGGTCAGTGCTGAGTAGGCTCCTGCCCCTTTGTTGGTCATAAGAGGTGAGATAAGAACTGGCTCAATATCCAGTAAAAAATTTAACAGAGCCACTGTGGGAGCAGTCGGAATTTAATTTCTCTCATTGCTGATATGCGACTCTCTAATACAGAGTGGGCTAACCAAGGGGGTGAAAGGGAGTGTGGGAGTTGTGAGAAAGAAAAAGAAAGCCAGATAATGAGATTAAGGAGGAAATTACAAGGAGCAAGAGGGGTATGCACGAGGTATTGGGAAACTGAGAGACTGTAATACAGAGGCAGCAGGAATGAAGAAGGAAGGAAGGAAGGGAAATGGAAATGCAGAGTGGGAGAGAAAGACGAATCAAGGAGCAAGAGATGACAGAAATGGCGAGAGGGAGGGAGGGATGGACGAGGGGCCTTCATATTGATACAATCGGTCAGGAAATAATAACACGAGTGACTGAATAAGAAAACCTCATTTCACATAATGAGTATTCTAATCAAGAGATTACATTATCTCACATCACAGAGCCAGGGGAGAGTGGAGCCCCTGGCAACTGGGTGTTGGCAGTGGTCGCATGCTGGGGAATGGCTTAATGCCTTCGCTAACTATGCTGGTACAGCAGAGCTATTACAGTACATTCCTGCACCCTCGAAAACACACATGCATACATCGAAACACTCTGCCATTTGCATATCCGTGCATGCCAGCTGGAAAAAAATCAAGTTATTGGAAGAAGACGAGCCCCAGTGAGTAAGTTAGAAATAGATGTGCTTTAACTGGGCAACAGCATTGTGCCATTCCATTTACTTTTACTCTTTTATGATCAGTACAATCACTAGTCTGCGCTATGAATTACCATGGCAACAAACAACACATTCAGGTCATCTCTCTAAGAAAGTTTGCTTTTTGATATATATCACTGCCCTAGAAAAGATGTTGCATTATTGTCTGTCCTGTATACACTGCACATATAAGAAGAAACATGAAAGAAGCCTGTTAAAATCATAGTAGAAGCATTTCAACTCAATATTAAACAAAGTAATGTGTGGTTGCACGTGAAATGCCTCAAAAAAAGGAAAACAAAAATTACTCAGCTCCCTTTGCATCAGTATCGTGGACAAAAGCATTTTTATGGGTACAAACACACATAGGGACACAGGGACACACGCACCGATCGCTTTGAGAGCAACAACTGCCACAGATTTTCCTCGGAGAGTGACCATAGGGTCAGCTCAACAGCTGCTCATCCCCCTCAGCCAATCAAACAGGAGCAGGGATCAAGAACCCAGCATAAATACACGCCAATTAAAGAACCTAAAATTAATCCAAGCAATCAAGCCTCCCCTGTCTTTTTCTCTCGCTACTTCTTGCTGACAGATTGAACGCCATCCATCACACGGCCGCCAGTTTCTCTACTGATTAATTTACTGTAAGAGGTGTGGGGGGGGGGGATTAAATCAATGCTATAAGGAAAGGGTGGAAAATAAATCCGTGATGAACAAATCTCCATGGCACTGAATGAAAAATAAAAGCCTGAGGGTGATAATTTACTGGGCTGAAAGACATTGTAAACTCTGCTTTGTATTATCCGAGCTCTTCACGCAGATCAGTAACATTTAATTCCTATTTAATCTTTACAGCTGCGTTTTAATTTAATCTCTGAGGTTTTAACACCTATTTTAGTACCATCTTTTTCATGTGTGAACAAATGACTGTTAGATATCTGCCACAAACTTTATAATACTTTACAGATTGCCTCTCAATGTTATGGGTACATTTTTTCTATCACTGCTGCTAAAAACTGACCTGCAGGACTGTCTGGATCTTGGCAGAGACGTCCGCCTGGTCGTAGAGCTTGATGTCCTCTTCGTGGGTTCCACCCGGACACCGCACCGCGATCTGCTGCAGGTGGGCCAGCACCACACTGTGAGCCTGGGCCACTGCCTTGAACTTATCAAACAGAAGCTCCAGCAGTTCCAGCAACAGCCTGCAGAGGGAGCCAGAGAGAGCAGAAAGGGAGGGAGAAGATGAGAATCATAAGGAGATAGAAAAGGAGTACAGTGGGGAGAAGTAGATAGTGACATGGACAGGAGATAGAAAAGGATTGGAAGTTTGGTAGTACAAAGCTAAATAAAACTTAAGCTTCAGTTCTAGAATAACAAACAACAAGCATTTTATCAGGATTAAGCATTATACTAATATGTAACTGTAAAACAGTTATGTATATACAGACAGGTGACAAATTAATGAAAAATCCTGACCCCTATACTGAAGGGATTCGGTGGTTCTGTTATGCTGTGGCGGCATTTTGCTGGCATGTATTGGGTCTACTTCTCCTCATAGATGGAAGACTCACTGCAAATCAACACAAAGTCATTCTAAGTGTTATCCTTTATCCTATGATGAAATATTTCTATCCTGGTGGGAGTGGTCTCTTCCAGGGTGACCACGCTTACATCCATGAGGCATGAGGGGTCACTGAATTGTTTGATAAGTATGAAAATGATATGAATCGTATGCGATGGCCTTGACAGTTACCAGATCTTAATCCAGTTGAGCATCTATTGGAGATTTTGGACTGATATGTTCAACAGCACTCTCTACCACCATCATCATCACCCCAAATGAGGAAATATCTTTGAGAAGAATTGTGTTCATTCCTTCAATAGAGTTCCAGAAACATGTAGCACCAACGTAAAGGTGCATTAATGTGACGACCAAACACCTTACTAACACACTTTATATAGTTTTTTCCTTTAATTTGTCACCCATCTGTATTTGACTACCAATTGAGATAAAGCAGACAAAATGCAAAACTAAACATGTCCAAATGAGATGGAGGAAATGAAGAGACAACAACAGATAAACTACCTAAAAATCATTACTGGGTGCATTTCACATCACCAATTAAGCATTGCAGCTCCCTGTTTTCATTCACAGTTTCCTATTTAGCAGATACTTTGACATTTCACCTGCAGTAATAACCCAGCACCTGGGCTGAATATCGAAAAACCAGTGAGCCGCCCAAGCTGGACTCAAATGAACAGCCACTCTCATTAGTTCTAAATGGCTCTGGCTGAAGAAGAGAGCGCAGCCAAAACCAAACTGACCTTCCACTTGATCTGAGTGCAACACTCTGGATTGAAAACTCACAGTTGCCTCATCTACGCTAATGCTTTCATGCAGACTTTGCTATTCCTGCTTTCCGGCACAAGGACAAAGCTTTCAAAGTAAAGAGGGAACACAGGTTACATTAGCTGAGTCTGAATGAGTTCCTACTGCACCAGCGCTACTGAGTTCCCACTTCATTTTAGGGGAGATATGACAGTTAATGTAAATATAATCACACTGTTTGTCTAACGCCGATTATTTGGTACTCCCCTCTGCCATTTAAATGAGGTTTTATTCAATTAGTAGCAAGTGAACCTTTTATTTTTCCTGGATGACTACACCTTAAAAGTGTCTTGCTACACTTAGTCAAAAAATATATAAACAGTTTATGTATGTGCATTCTGCAGCTTTTCCTCTACTTTCATTATTGAAAAAAACAGGGCCAGATGGCTACCTAAATATTCAATGAGGCTATTAAGACCATCCTGAGGTACAGCTATCTAGAATAAAAGTTAACATTCTACATCACAAAAGCTGTGACCACCAAAACCATCCTCTACAATATTTATTTAAAAGCACCTGTGCTAGGGCCTCATTAATGCCAAATTGTATCAAATGTCTACCTATGTGAAGGCTGCAAGAAAAGACAGAAGGCTCAAAGTTTTGGGAAGAGGCCAAGGTTTCCTAAGAAGGTATAAAGATAATGTAGAGCCGAGATGGATGTTTCGCTAGGGGGCATTTTGGTTGGCTGTCTGTCACTACACTCACAGTAGCATGGAGTAAATGTTATTAATGGAGAGAAACGGAAGAACAAATCACTATGAGCTATAACTCAGTGGATGTAAGGCTTTCGCGGCGTGAAGAGAGGGGCTGCGAAATGCCAATGAGTGAAGGAATCTCTCTCTCATGTATAAACATGAAGAACTGACAAGAAAAAGGACACATAGGATACATGATGCATGAACAGCAACCTTCAGAAAGGGACAAGCAATACATGATCGTGTATGTATGCATAAAAGCGGACGCACACACTCGCAAAATTTCCCACTCTGACCTTGTCACCTCGTGTTTTTTGTTAAGTCTTAAAGCACACTCCAATGACACTCTCCAACTCGCACACACACCTACAGACAGACACACAAAGTGCAGACAGCCTCGTCCTCCTCATTATCTCCCAGTGGAGGCCATCCTAATCCATATCGTCTGTTCTTTGAGACCTCACTTCTCATTTCCCCTCAGGATCGAAGCTGACACACATGGCTGATGAACAGTCGGGAGAAATAGCAGGGCGCGCACAAGGACATACAGTCTAACTGACCAACAGTGGGACTGTGTGTGTTTAATTCTGGAGGACAACAATAGCATCCAAATTAGATTATCATTAGACTGGTTGTCAGTCACACATCATTAAATTACTGTAAATAGGGGTCTACGGAGTGTCAAAAGAACGCTCTTAGAATATTAAGTGTGCCAGGTCATGCTGCTGTCATACGCAAATGGACACACAAAGCAGGAAGACATTCACACAGATTTGTCCCTCCAGTGTTCCCAATGACCGGCCTACTGAACAGGCAAAAAAAAAAGAAAAACACAAGCAATCCATCTTGTGCTCAATTTGCTTTTCTAGTTTTTGAATTTGATTTAAAATACTTAGACTTTGCGTGAATAATTTATAGGCAAGTGTGTGTCCTGACCTGCACAAAAAAGCTTAAATGCTTATTGGATTTCATCATTTTTGGATGATATATATTTGTAGAATGAGGAAAGGTGTTGCCTTAAGTGATTAATATTAAGGTGTGAATGATTATCGGGTTTCATTAGCCTCAGGTAAAATAGTATTCATTTTATCTGTATAACACAGAAATAACAAAGTACAAGCACACAATTTAAACTCAAACAAAAGAAATGTACCAATAAATCATCCAAAGGGTAAAAAAAAAAAACAACAACTAACAATCAGGTAGTTGCATAAAAGAATTGAGAAAAATGGAATTAACTGTCTGGAAAAAAGGCATGTCTGTAAAACTGTGTCTTAAAACAGGATTTAAAAGCAGAAACTATGTCAGCAGATCGAATACAAATTGGAAGGCTCTTCAAAGCTGAGGTGCCAGTACAGCAAACACTCAATCACCCTTTGACCCCCAGCCAGGAGTGTGGAACAGGTCGAACCCAGCAGATCTAAGAGACCATACTGGACAAGCAAGGAATTAAGAATTCACTGATGTACTCTGGCGCTTGTCCATGTAAGTCATAACTAGAATTTTAAAATGGATTCTAAAAGAAATTGGCAACCAGTGCAAGGAAGCTAAAACCAGGGGTGATGTGAGAAGAATGTTTGGTTTTCGGCTGCAGGGTTCTGCACGGTCTGAAGTTGGGCTACATTTCGGTCTCTGAGACAGATAAACAAGGCGCTACATAGCCCACACATAAGGAAATAAAAGCATGGACAATCTTCTGTGTTGCTAAAAGACAACATTGATCTGATGAAACGTGATTATGGAAGTGCACAGGGCTGATGATAAGCACTTGTGTTTTTTCACAAGTCTGCAGCATGGTAGTAAGACCAGCTTGTCACATTCAGGGTTTAAATGAGAGATACAGCTGTATCATCTGCATAACAATGAAAGGAGATATAACTGTGATCAAAGATATGACCACATGGTAGCATATACAGAGAATAGAAATGGTCCAAGATGTGATCCTTGAGGTACGCCACATTGTCTGTGCAGTTGCAGAAACTAATGAATCAACTAAGTCATTAAGATTAAGAAAAAATTCTGTTTGAAGGGTGTGAGGAGTACCATTACAGAAATGCCCACCCAATCCATATTTTCTAATAATTAGCATAGCATGATCGATGGTGTCAAAAGCTGTGCTGATGTCAAGCTGGACCAGTACAGAAAGTGTCAAGAGTCTGCATCCACATTTATGGATTTGTAACCCTTACAAGAGCTACTTTGGGGCGTTGAAGTGTACGAAATCCAGGTTGAAATTTCTCAAAAAGCATCAGGCTATTTTGAAATAATCTGGGACACATCCAGAGCAAAGGCAGCTGTTAATAATTTGGAGGAGACTAGGGCCTATTTTCCCCATCATTTCACTGAACAATTTAGTGGGACTGGATGGGTGTTTCATGTGGGACACAGTGTGGGTGAGAGTTTCCATATCAACTGGCCAGAAGCTATCTAGCAAATGAGGATGTGGGCAAGGACGAGGAAGAATAATGAGAAAAGTTGGAAGGGGCATGTTTGCTCAAATTTGGTGAATTTTGTTAAGAAAAAAAAAGGAGAAAAACTTCTTACAGTCTGCAACAGATGAGGCAGAGGGAACAATAGTGGGAGGTTTGACAAGCCAATTGATGGTTTGGAAATAAAAAAATATGGAATTGTGCATTGGTGGTTATTAACTCAGAGAAGAATTGGTCTCTTGTCTCCGTTTCTTTTTGATTGTAGCTGGGTAATGGATTCTTGTTTTCCACTTGAATTCGGTTCTCCTGCATTCTGTTTTAAGGTTTTGAATGTACTTACTAATCTATGGAAAAGATCAAACTACGTTTTTGTAATAATTGTAAGTGGTGCGACAGAGTCCAGTATAGTGACATATATTTGATCTGCAGTTGTTTAAATCTGAATTAAAAGACAAGTTTTGTTTTTCTTGTTAAGAAAAGAAACATAATTCTTCGGCTGTTCGTTCAGCAACCACAAAAAACTGAGTGGTGCTTTTACATTTCTTTGGTGCAGCCTGTAACAGATTAACAATTAAATACATTCGTGGTCAGAGTTGATTAAGAGATCCACTGTAAATACATGATTTAAGTTCAAACAGCACTAAGAAAATGGGCCAAAAGAGAGATTTAAGTGACAAAAGTCAAAAGATTATAAAATGACTGAGACTGACGCAACAGTGTTTGAACACTCAACAGCTAAACTGCTGAGTCAAGGCCACCAGACAATAAAATGTTTTGTTGTAATTTGTCAATAGGTTCGCAAAATGCACATGGAGAAGAAGAAAAAAAGGAACAAATGAAGTGCAAAAGTACAAGGTTTGCTCAGGGACATGGCGACTGAAAAGAAGGCTGAGACGTGACCATCCGTAAATAAGAATTACAAGCTAAAGTGTCAAGATTGGCCAATAAATATCTGAAGACAGATTTTTAATGGTTTCATGGACAGGTGAATGAGATGACTCTTGATGGACCAGATTTACAGATTGGGAAGACAATACAGCTTTTTGAACAGCATTTAGGAGGTTGTGGTTGCAGCTTCAGCAAACACTGATCATGACAAGGAGTCATCTTTATTTATTTACCGCATTTAAAACAACAGAAGCTGACCCAAAGCACCTTTCATTAGAGCAGATCAAGAAACTGACTCCATGAATGGAAGGCTCATAGCAGTTATTGAAAAAAAAGTGTAGCTACATTACTAAATATATATCAAAGGCCAAATATACCATTAGCCATTTTGTGTTTGTTGCACTTACTCTAAAAATTGAGAATAAACATGTGAGTTGAGGAAAAGAAAATCTGAATTTAGTTGCCTAAAAATTCATCACAATAGTTTCCTAGTAATTAGCCACACATATACATTCCCATCAGGAAGACAAAGCTCACTTTGCCCTTGTTAAACATTCAGGTTTGAGGTTCAGTACAATTTTAGATTGACACGAGAGCATAGTATTTGTTCAACACTAAAATGAATCTTGAGGAATACAATTTGCCTAACAATTGTGGACACAGTGTAATGCTCTTTTGTATTTCAAGTATTTCTTCACTTTAAATTCCAATTAAATTCAGAATCTCCTATATAGCAAAAACAAAGAAAACAGAGACCCGTTTTTGTAATGCAAATTGAAGCAGGGGAGTTCAAGTCTGATTTGATGCAAATTAAACACAACTACTCGCATATCAGTGCTACATGCTAATAACTTTGGTGAATAGAGTGGGAACCTGTGCGGAGTATCTTTGTGAAAGTAGGACCTGGAGAAAGAAGTTGGAGAGGAAAATGAACTTCCGCTGTGGCTTAACATGAGGATGTGAATGAGAACATAAACCTCTGAGAGCAAGCCACACGCTGCCGTTTATGCTATAAAGTGCTTGAGTGTTGCCTGCAAGTCTGCAGTGCTATAAAATATAGTGTGCAATATTCAAGACCATTGTTCCCTACAAGTGGTACATTGGTTGGAGTTTCCATAGCAACAAGCGCTGACTTTAAATTGAAGTGAACATAGGGAGAACTAGGTGTGTTTGCATCCAAATACAAACACACATACACACACAAACCTGAGCGTGTTAAGCACTCACACGTGTATACACATGCAGGCAAACTTAAAACAATCAGTGAGGAGGAGAACTGGGAATGAGCTACATGGTGGCCTATTACATTGAGGTCAGATGAGATTCAGCAGGAAACAGGAGAAGCAAAGCAGACAAGGCTGGAGAGAACATCCCTGACAGAAAACAAGACGTTCCTCTTAAATGGTTCAGGATCAGTGGACTGAGACCTGTGCTTCTCAAGTCTGCTCACTGTATGTGTATGTCTGCAGGAGCTGACGTGACTGCTTTTTAAAACGTAGCAGTGCTCTACGGCAGGTGTGAAATTGTTTGTGTGTGTATGGGTGTGTTTAACCATGACTTGTCTGCGTTTAAAGCAGCAGAGTATCTGTTTTCATGGTCTGAGGCAGGTGGGTCTGCAGTCCTAGCCTTTACTGTGTTTCACACCTGGTTGCCTGTCTGACTATGAACACCCTGGGACTGCATTCAAAACATGTTGTCTACTGCCTTTACTGTCAGTTCTAAATATAGCTTAAGGACCCACTACATGCAACACTAAAAACGACAGTTGACTTATCTAAGCAAAGTTTGTATAATGAACAGCTCTACTGTATTAGTATGAATCTGCAGGGAGGGAAGATTCCTTCCTAGTCTTTACCAACCACTGGAGAGTGGCCACTTTTTATTTAACAACACTGGAGAATTGAGTCTAATGGGAATACTATGACTTCAGAAGAATAAGAAAGCAAGCAGCTTAATAAAACTCTTAATATAGATACAATACTGATGGGAATACAAGTGGCAGCTTTATTAAGGTCTTTTTTCAAAGTTAACAACAGTAGCTGTATACTGCTGTTTGCAATTATCTTTTTTTTTTTTTTTTTTAAACACTGCTAATGTTACTTACTATTCATAACAGGCAAATATTGTAATTTTAAAAAGATGGCTTTCATCTTTCCACATAACTGCCTATAGTTTCCTCTTCATGGCTATCTACTCACTGCATCTCCCATTTCCCCTTCAATGACTATTTAATACTAACTTCCCCTTTCCTCCATTTTTTCTGTATCAATCTTCTTTCTCCAGCTGTTCTCGACTCTCATGAAGCCATGATATTTTTACATCGTGCTTTTCTTCCTTACCTTGGCTGGCTCTCCTGAGCCAGGTTTTCTCCCCTCTGGTAAGCATGGTCTGCTATCTGAGTGGTGGACCTCTTCACTATCTGTTTCAGCTCAGGTTCCAGCCGGTCCATTATGGCTTTGATGGTCTCGGGGAGTTTCTTTAACTTGGCCAGAGCCTGAAGAAAATGGATAATAAAAACATTTTCCTTGTAACACAGGTACCACAGAGACACTTGCATAGCAGAATAGAACACTGGGGTGTTCACATTCACAGTTAACAGTGTGTTCAGTATTTAGTAGTGTAGTAATATGTACTCTTATGAGGATGCCCATGAACTCAGCACTGTTCTCCTCTGGATCCACCTCAGGGAGGTCTGCTTGGCTCAGTTCCCGCATATCCTGCTGCAGCTCACGCACTAAAGAAGGTACATACATACGCACCGATTAGCCCATACTGAAAGAACCTATGAAATACTTACAAGCAGAAAAATAAATTCATTTTAGTAATGCACAGTGATGAAAAAAAAGAATAATATATCTAAGCATTATTTTGCATATATAAATACAAAGTATGTTGGTGTGATTGGAAACATTGTGCTATTATTGTTCTCTTTTTAATACTGTAATACAGACTGAAATAAATCATTTCACAGCTTTAACTATATTAATATATAATGTCTTTTTCTTTCAAGCACATCCACCTGCACCCCCAACATAACCCCCATGCTCTCTCCATCTGACTTAGCCACATTAGCAGCTAAATTGAGAATGGCAGTATCGAGTGATGCTCTAATTTCCATTAGATGGGGCCTCCCAATTCCCCATCAAAGCACGTTAAGAGAGTTAATGTTTATGGCAAGTTAATGGACTTTGGGTGTATTTCCTCTTTTCACTCATTCCAACTGTAGTTTGTGCAATAATTATGACAATTAGTATCTACAAATGAGGTGCTCTAATGCTATTAGACAAAATGGCAAGCTAGGCCATTGATGGAAGCCGGTTGCTGCATCGTGACCACAGTTGTTAACATGACGGCACTTACCGCCTGGTGGTAGCTAATTGCCAGTGTTCTCTTTGCATAATGTGGGCAAAACTGTGGTTTAGCTTTTACTTTTAGGCCTACAGAGTGGGAGAATTGAACAGACACTTATTATGTATTAGTGGTAATTTGTACATTTGTGTGTGTTTATATGTTTGAGGTCATGGCACACACATGCATGCTGATGAGGTGGGCTGAGTGAATAACTGGAGGCGGAGTAAAGGATACATAACTGAAATTACCGAGCTACCTAAGAAGAGCTAAACACAAAAGAGACAAAGAGGAAGAACAACAATAGTTTTATAAAACAGTCACTAAATGGCATAGAAAGGTTAGGTCATACCTTTCAGAAAAACCTTGCTTGTCAGGAGCCAATTATATGCTAATGCTGCTGTTAATCTGTCACTGCCACACTAATAAAGCAGCAGCAGCAGCAGCAGCAACAACAAGCTAAAATGCCTTTGGATGCTGAGTCCTATGTACAGTATGGTGCCTCGTATACACAAATGGTGAGTTGCTAACTTAGAAAGCCAAGAGTGGGTGGTGAAAAAAAATGCCAGGCTTAATATAAAAACTCAGAAACACCAAGGGAACACCAAGTTATTGCTGGATTAACTTTTTTCATTATCTTCTTGTTTGCGTTCCTCTGTGCTCTGCCTGGAAGGAATGCAGTGCTGACTCTACGCCCCTACTACCGAGAGAGAATTCATACATTTCTGAATACAGTTACAGTCTGCATTATCAGTCTTTGTTAAAGCGCCGGTTACCAGTTTGAGCACAATAAATGCTTGTTCCCTGCTGTGAAGGCAGAGATACTGGGTGACTAATTGTACAGGTAGGGGGGCAGGATGATTATAATGTTACCAGGGGAGATGTATATCGCGATTATAGTTGAAGATGTTCTAACATATATTGCAAGGAAGGAAACGTGGGTGTATGTAAAATTATCCATGTATGTCCAACAAGATGTTAGTGAGGTATTCAGCCCTTTGTATTAAAGTTCTGATCAGCAGTTTCTATGCGCATTCAGTGTGTGTATGTATTTGCAAGAAGGGTTGGTAATGTGCATACCCATAATGACATGCAAATGGATGTAAGTCAGAGTTATGCTAATGACTTCATTAACACTAAGAATATGAGCACAGTGAAAACAAAACGCAAGCTAAAATCCACAAAGGTTGTTGTCTAATGAAAGCAACAACACTGCTAACTGATGTCTTAATCTCTATAGTCCTCCTAATGTATGCCATTTAGATGGTTTTTCATGTTAAAATCTCCACTTCTTTCTACTTCCCTTTGCTTTCAGTACAATTTTCTGAGCCACCATCTTGTTTTTTGTTTTTTTTCCAATGACTGCCTTTTCCTCCCATTTCTAATGTGATCTAAAGACTATACCACTGCTGGATCCAGGGGTGCTGAACTGTGATGAATCCAAAAGCTTGCGTGGGGTCGACAGGCTGCTGACATCCAACACGGGCATTGGAGATGAGTCTTTGGCCATTGAGCTGTGAGGAGAACAATAATCCAGACATGAACGAGGTAAAATACATCAAGTTATCAAACATTATACTTTCTGTCTTATATAAAAACATGACACAGTGAGAAGAAGAGGTTCAAATAACCATCAAAATTCTGGAGCAATAGCTGTCACAAATATACAAAAGCTTAGTATGCGCTAACAGAAATGCAAACACTAACGTTCCCTTCCCTAACAAAAAACAATCTACTGTTATAACAAAACGCCTTGCATCTCTGGGTAGAACTGGTGCTGCTTTCCAATGAGCCATTTATCAAGCCTTAAGCCGGAGGTGGAAGCAATCCAGGTCCTTTAAGTTGGGCGGTGTAAACACAGTGTGCCTGCTAAGTGAGTGGGGTGTATGGAGGCCGGCTTGTTGTTAGAGGCGACCCAATACAGGAAGGCCAGGACCTGTCACTAGCTGACCCTCAGTAATAAATCATTGTACCTCGCCAACCCACTGCCACCATAATTATTGTAGCCCACACACACAGACACACACGTGTACTTTAGCTGAATGTCTTCCATGGTACACTACACCATCATTGTGTTTAAAGCCAGTATTCCACATTATCCCAAATAAGATAGCACTGCCTATATAAAGTATTAACCCCCCCCTTGGGAATTTTCTCTTCGTATTGCTTTTCAACACTGAATCATGGCCAATATATTTTGGCTTTTTATAACAAGAATATACAAAAAAAAATGCTCTTTCATGTCAAAGAAAATACAGATTTCTGCAAAGTAATGGCAAACAATTAAAAATATAAAACATAAAATAAGCGATTGCATAAGTATTCACCCCCTTCAAGTCAGTATGCAATAGATGGACTTTTGGCCACAATTACAGCATTGAGCCTGTGTGGATATGTCTCAATCAGCATTGCACATCTGGACACCGCATTTCCTTTTTGAAAAATTGCTTCAGCTCTGTCAGATCAGGTTGAATGGGGATCATGAGTGAACAGCTCTTTTCTAGTCCAGTCTCAAATTCTCAGTTGGACTGAAGTCTGGCCTCTGACTCGACCACTCCAGAACATTCACCTTGTTGTCTTGAAGCCATTTCCGTGTAGTTTGGCTATATGTTTTAGGTCATTGTCTGGCTGGAAAACATCTTCTCCTAAAAAGCATTTCTCTTGCAGACTGCATCAGGATTTCCTCAAGGATTTTCCTATACATTGCTGCATACATTTTACCCTCTACCATTACTAGCCTTCCAGGGCCTGCTGCTGAAAAGCATCCCCATATCATGATGCTGCCGCCACCATGCTTCACAGTGGGGATGGTGGCCCTTCCTCACTAGTCTCTTTCTTGCTCGGTCACTCACTTTTTGAGGACAGCCTGGTCTAAGTAGATTTATGCATGTGCAATTTTCATTTCATTTCTTAATGATGGATTTAACTGTACTCCAAGGGGCATTCTGGGGCTTGGAAATTTTTCTTGTATTTATTCTCTGACTTAGGCATTTCAATAACCTTTACACTGAGTCGCTTGGCTGCACTTGTGTTTAATCCGGTGAGTCACTTTAAAGAAGGTTAATACTTATATTCCATTTTATATTTTTAATTAATAGACATTACTTTGTCGAAATCTGATTTCATTTTGACATGAAAGAGTTGTTTTTGTAAATTCTTGTCAAAAAAGCCAAAATAAATGGCCATGATTTAATGTTGAAAAGCAATAAAAGGGGAAACTTGCAAGGTGGGTGGATACCTTTTATAGGTGCATCATGAAAATAAGAAACTGATCTCTTAAGTCACAAAGTGTAACCTAATTTAATTTATCATATGCGGTATCAGTAGTATCATTGTGTATGTTGACATATCAGTATTCGGTAACAAACACTGTCTCTCAGGTTTAAAATATGGTTTGATCCCTGGAAACCAAACAATACAACATGTATGTATCTCTGATGGTCTTACAGCAGTACATATCATGGCATAACTGCAAACCACTTAATTAACTATGAGTAAATTACTACTGTTTGCCCCTAACAAGAATAATTTGTGATGTTTTTCATTTATTCCTTTGGAGCTTTACAGCACAATCTCCAAACTAAAGAAGCATAGCAACAAGTTAAACAAGGCCTAATTGTTTTTGTCAGTAATGGTCTTGGTTTCCATACCGTGAATAATTGGCAAGCTGTACTTAGTTGTTGCAGCAATGGAATAACTTATAATGAAGGCACATCTATACAGCGTAAACTTTGAAAAGTTGAAAAAAACACTTTGAAGGCAACATTTCTGTTGACTACATACTGTAATAGGCAGGCAAAAAGGCTTCCTTAGTACCTTGGACCCAAACAAACTAGCAGATGGATTTTTATAACAGTCCGTGATTTTTTTTATCCTCACTCCCTCTGTCTCTTTCAGTCTTGCACAAATTAAATGGTCTATTAATGATAACACTTTAAGAACATATTGATTTAAAATTCTTTTGCATGGACCAACATAAGTAAACAACTCCGGTTAGTAAAGCTACAGCTTTGCTGAAGCCAACAGGGATGTTTATTAAGGGAATGAAATGAAATATAATGAAATATGATGAAATGAAATCCCTGATCTTTCTTTACCATAACTTAAAGCTAGCCTGTTAAGTTTTTACCACTAGCCAAGCTACTGTGCAAAACACGGTAAGCCCTTGCACAGGTACAGAAGTACAGAAACAATAATAAAAGAACTATCTTTTCGAGTAAAAGGTGAGATATGAGGGCATCTGGACCCCAAAGAATAGTAACCGTGTAATATAAGAAACTGCCCCTTACCCTGGAAGGCGAGCAGCAATTTTGTCCTTGTTCTTGTGTCCCAGGCGACTTGTGGACTTGATGTAGAGGTGTCGGTGCAGCTCATCAATGAGCACCAGGTGGATGTTGAGTTTCTTGCTGTGGAGCTCCAGGCGCAGGTCTCCAAGCCCCTCTACCTGCAGTAAAGGGCCTTCTAAGGACTCCACGGCTTTCACCTGCAGACAACATAACAGCAAGGCACCAATTATCCTTTGTTGTGGCTCACATATTTTCTAGTCTCTGGTCTAAACGCTTTAGCATACTGAATGATGAAATTTGGGTTTAATTTGCTTTATTTTTCCTGAAATGTTTACATTTTCTAAAGAGTTTACAGTCAAAAGCCACAAGCAGCAAACACAAGTCAACAGAGGGGAACAACACATGACAAAGAGACCTGAACGAGACACAATGCACTTTATGATGCACATCTAAATGTAACTCATTCTGTGACTATTATACACTTCTGGCATGGAAAACAGACATTATATCTATTCCACCTGCAAGGATAGAAGAGACACACTTAGTATTCCTTGATGCTACGACAAAACTCTACAGTACAAATATAGGCCAATTATCAAGAAAAACTTCACCAGGAGATTCAATTAACCCAAACTAGCCTGTGGCCAGTGCTGCTCTGTTAGTGAATAATCTGCCCACAGCTGACAAATAGAAACCTCATTGTAAGAGCAATCAAAATGGCCTGTCTGGTTAGACAGTATTTAAAGCCCCTTTCAGACACGGGATACATAACACTGCTGGTCTTATCAGCCTGTTAAGTGTTGGTATTCTGAGAGCTAGCCATAGGTCATTTTTTACATTATTGTTCCTCACAACGTCATTCAGATATACCCACAATAGTGATGAAGAGAGTCATGGTACGCACACAATATTTGTCATACATACAGTGCACCAAACAATATAATAACAATACACCAATAAACAAAATACTAAATCTAAATCTACTATCTAACAAACTGCAGCAGGCAAACTATGACTCTATGTATGCGAAAGTTCACTTGTCTAAAGTAAAGTAAAGTACAAAGTGTGACTTGCTGTTCTGTCCTGATCAATCTGGTCTCCATGTTGGGAATAATTTATAATTAGAATGAACTAATGATGTTACTGCTGTTGTTCGAGGTGTGTAAATCCACGCAACTCTCTCGCTTTGGGGATGCTCATACGGATCCTGCTGCTGTTTGATGCTGAAGGACACAAACTCAGAGGAAAGACTCCTACAAATAGCTGGAAGCAACAAGCTAAATTTAAGCTCCTGTAAAAGTTTTGTGAAAACCTGGATTACATGCATTACCACTAAGTCTCATTAATATACCATTAATATTCTGTCTTCATTGAAGTAAAGTTATGTTTTTACAGACATTTCCAAGTCTAGTTCGAATTTGTAGGGCAAAAGTAAATGAAAAGGTGTTTTGTAATTTTGGTTGTGTCCTATGCATTCTCTGTGATGTTTTTGGACCAACCATCCATTTCTTCCAGTTATTTGGGGTTGGAACATGGTGGCAACAGGCTAACCAGAGCATTCTCTATTTCCCTCTCTACAACAACATTTTGAAGCTGCCCCTGGAAGATCCCATCATGTCCCCAGGCCTGATGAAATATGTAATCCCTCCAACAACTATTGGGTCTACCCCGGGTCTCCTGGGCTGTGCAAAGGAAGGTGCCCTGGAGGCATCCAAATCAAATAATTAAACCACCTTAGCTAGCTTCTTTCAATGGAAAGGAGCAGGAACTCCAGCCAAAGCTCTCTCCAGATGCTCGAGCTCCTCATCCTATTTGGAAGGCAGAGCCCAGCCACCCCATTTTGGGCATGTGTAATCTAATTCTTTCAGCCAATACATAGAGGTCATAACCATTGGTAAGAGTTGGAACGTAAATCTACTGGTAAACTGAGAGCTTTGTCTTTCGGCTAAGCTTCCTCTTCACCACAACGGTCCGGTGCAATGCCCACATTACAGCTGATGCTGCCTCAATCCATATGACTGTCTCGTGCTTCATATTCCAGTGACACCTGGAAAAAATCCTGAGATACCTAAACTCCTAAACTTTGGGCAGTAACTAACTGCCAGCTTAGAAGGAGCAATCCACTGGTTTCCAGCAGAGAACCATGACCTCTGACTTATAGGTGCAGACTCTCATCCAGGCTGCTTCACACTCTGTCCCAGTGGGCACCCAGTGGCCCAATAATGGTTCCGAAATGTGGAAAAAGACTTCCCCAAATCCCTTCACACAACTCCAAGTACATCACTTGTGCATGTCTATCTGTTAATGCTTTTGCACGGCGCTTAGACTTGTGCCGTGTTGAAAGTGATATGGAAATGTTAGAGGGTCTAATCTGACTCATTCAAATGGTCAAATGGTGGCACATTAGCAGAAAGGTGTATAATTAAACCTACAAATATAATATGCATACTAGCATTTATTTCCCTCCAAAAACTGACATAATGTTTTGTCATGCACTCCTGAGTCAAGCTTTTTATTTATCCAAACGCCCCCACTCTCCCTCCCTCCGACACTCCTCAGGAGGAGCAGCAGCAGTCATGGCATGTTTGCAATTAATACATCTTCATGCCATTAAAGAAAATGTGCCAACGTGTATTTACGTGAATATCTGTGTGTATTTCAGGGGCACTAATAGCCAGATGATAGCACTGTGAAGAGTATTTGCATGGCTGGGGCAGGCCAGAAGGGAATGGGTACCGAGGGAGGGGTAGTACACTGGGCAGGGGGCATGGGTCAAGTGTGTGTTGATGCAAATGAGAGTCACATTAGTGAGAAGATGAGCTAATGTGCTGCATGGTCAGTCTCCTTTGGCTTAATATAATAACTCGGCATGCCTGTAAGGCCTCTGCGTGTTCTCCATGCGTGTGCACACCTCCCAGATGTATTTGTGTATGATTACATGTGTGTGATTGCATGACTGTAAATCATTTAACGTTTATGGTTTTTGTGTGTGTGTTTGGGGGGGTATATCTCATTACCATGGGGCTGGGATGACAGAGGAAGGCTGGTTAACATCATTAAGGGCCAGGCCTGTCAGCATAATGAGAGATATGAAGCCTCTAGTGAATTTGCTTAGGAGTTGGAGAAGGGAAGGGAAGGGGAGGGGAGGGGAGGGGAGGGGAGAGGAGGGGAGGGGAGAGGAGAGGGGAGGAGGGGAGAGGAGGGGAGAGGAGAGGAGAGGAGGAGGAGGAGAAGAGAAGAGAAGAGAAGAGAAGAGAAGTGAAGAGAAGAGAAGTGAAGAGAAGAGAAGAGCTTATCACTTGGTTCTCAGCTCCAAGGGAGGTGTCAGTTGTATGCACCTGGATTTTGTGATACTATACGAACGAGGAGAGGAGAGGAGAGGA
>OMNN01056769.1:213-22876 GCA_900302755.1 Chromis chromis
ACCGTAATGACCCTATTGGCTGCAAAGCGCAACGACGTTCGTATCCGAATGAAATTACTGTATCTGAATTAAATTACCGTAATGACACTATATTGGCTGTAAAGCGCAACGATGTTCGTATCCGAATTAAATGACCATATCTGAATTAAATTACCGTAATGACCCTATATTGGCTGTAAAGCGCAACAACGTTCGTATCTGAATTAAATTACCGTGTCCGATAGCGCAAACCATGACATAATTACGGTATTGGGAGTGTGCTCTCCCAAACGTGTCGCCGATGATGCACTAGGACTGAAAGGGTTAAAAGTTAAATCTTCTGGTAAAATATCTGCAGATGGGGATTTGATGCTTCTCTCCCAACCAAAAAGACAACTGCCTCCTTCCCAAAAGTGAACAAAAGAAATTTCAGAAACTAGTGATTCAGCTGTTTTCTAAATAAATCCGCAGCCTGTCCGTGGTGTACAGCTATCCCCACCAGACACACAGGAAACAGTTGGACTTTCCTCTAAGTATTTAAATCAAGTGATTTGACAGTCAAAGTGTTTGCAATGCCGCAGGGTGCAGGGCCTCCCCGGCACTCTAAATCTACTGAGAAGAAACGCAAAGGGGCGATCTACGTCATGTAAACCTACAACTGGGAGGATGATACATGCATCATGGCTCGTTTTACTTTCAAGCATTTCCATGATGTCTTTTCCACTCAGTCTGATGTCGTGACATGTTTAGCTTCACATCTTCATGATATTACCTTCAGTGAAGCATTAACTTCCATGACTATAACAGCGTCATACACCTCCGAGCACTGACACAGACTCAGCCATCAACAAGCAAAGCCAGCTTTAAGTCAAATTCATAAATCAGCAAACTGTGACTGAGTCATATCTGAAAACTCTTAGTCATAGAATGCATGCGGCAAGAAAACCACTGCTAACACATTTACAGAAAAGGGCTGTGAACGTATGACATCACAGTGGAGGAGGACTATTTTGTGGTAAAGTACTGACATGTGTTGCATGTTCTAAGCAACACATTCTGGGGTGAACAGTTCAAACATTTTCCACAGCTAAAAAAAGACAATCTGCAAAGATGTAAATACACATATACAAAAAATATCTCAAAACAGAATTAAATAAACCTAGCAGGGCCATGGCACTATACAGCACTATATATTGAAGAGAAGTCTTTGCTAATCAGAATTTATTTCATTTATTGAATCAGATTCACCCTCATGCAACTGACTTTTGAACTATTTAACTATTTGTTTGAACAATATGTAAATAAACTAGGGCTGCCTATAGATTATTTTAATAATCAAGTATTCTATCGATTATTCTGGCAATTAATCGAGTAATCGGATAAAAAATTATTGTAATTTAATTAAATTACTTTAGCTTAATTTCATAGTAATACATGCCGGAGAAAATAATAAAAGTCCGTTAAATGAACAACCAATTCAATTCCCCTTAAAATAAATAAATAAATAGTCGAATGTCAAATTTACTATTCGAATACCACCGCAGTGAACGACTATTCGAATATTCGATTATTAGGGTACAGCCCTAGGATTTAGTAATCGAATTACTCGAATAGCTCGAGGAATCGTTTCAGCCCTAAAATAAACTGACTATTGGGAACAGCCCTACTAATTAGTTTCATATAGTCAAATGACAGTTTTACAGCGTTATGGCACATGAAGAGAGGTCTTACTGAAGTGAGTTCTACCTGCAAATCTTTGTGCATCATTTATTGGCACACTGGCCAGATTAAAGTCTGCAACTAGCATCGTCCTAATAAAGAGTACAAAGGTGCAGCCAGAGCTCTAAGACTGTCCAGTCTGGTTTACATCCCCTGTCATCCCCATGTCTGGGGGCTTTATGGAAACTCAGTAAATTATCGCATTAACAAATCAGATAGAAGCTGTGTGAGAAAATTAAGGGGAGTGAAAAAAATTAAGCCTCTTTCATTTCTGATAGTGTCACTCCAGAACATGTAGGCTACCTTCTGTTTTAGCCAGACTAACATGCTTTAACAGCATTAATCATTCACTTTTTCAACTTCAAAAGCTACATACTCACAGCTGCTTGTTACTTTTTTCTATATAGTCAGTGTTAACTGCATTACATACTGTCATTCAATCATTTGGAAACTTCCATGTTTGGTACACAGCACACTGGAGAAGAAGCTAAAAAACAGTGTTCAGATCAGTGCACCAAGAATCACAAACTACTGGATTATTTAGGGCAGTGGTGGCCTAGTGGTTTGTGAAGCCAACTTGTAACCGGTGGGTCGCCGGTTCGAGCCCCCGGACTGGCAAGAGGTTGAAGTGGGAAAGTGAGAGCGACCACTGGTCCCAGTCACCACCACTGTGGGCCCTTGAGCAAGGCCCTTAACCCCTGACTGCTCCCCGGGTGCTGCACCACGGCAGCCCACTGCTCCTAGTATGTATAGTTAAGGTTAACTTTGGATAGGATGAATGCAGAGAAGGAAGGAACCCAAGGGGATCAATAAAGGTTAGATTATTATGATTATGATTATTATATTATTATTTGCCACAGACCAAGGGCACATCTTTAAGTATCCTAGCCTGATTAATAGTCCATTATCCAGAGATTCAGTTCAGTTTTATGTATGAAAATGGAAAGCATTAAATCCTCACATTTAGGAAGCGAGAAACTACAAATGTTTAGCTTTTTTTTTGTGTGTTTTTTTTTTTTTTTTTTGAAAAGTAGACAGCTGAACACCAAAATGGGTTGATTCATTGTTGTCAGAAGACTCATCAACTAACTAATTGTTGCAGTTTCCTAAAGAGCCATGTCAACATGTCATTACCTAGGTTTCTCCCATCTGTAGGCCCTACATTGAGCTTATGACACATGGCTGCTATAAAGAGCAGGTACAGGTATGCAGTGTACGGAGATGACTGTACAGAGGGGTGTTCAAGTGTTTACGAGAAGGACCAGCGTGAGTGATTCAGCTTTTCTGCTCGCGTTGGATGTGGTAGGTTTACATGCAGCCGTTAAGCAAGTATGTTATGCAGGCACAGTGTCAAATTATTGTTAAAAAAAAAAAAGGCGTGATATCCAAAAAAAGAGGGACAAAAATAGCAAAAACAGCAAGTGAAAGAGGCAAAGGGGGGATAAAGGTCAGGAGAAAGAGAGAGAAACTGAAAGCGTGAGTGGTGCCAGAGCCAGGAGGAGGGAATGGAGGTGGAATAATTATAAAGGAGGGCAATCAATAAGGTTCCCACAGTGAAACAGTGATGCCTCAACTGGCTAATGGATTCCAGACGGCTCTCTTTTCTCTCCCCTCCTCCTGTTTCTAAACCTCACCCCAACCACTGCAAACAAGGAGCGATGGAGGAAGGAATACTGCAGGGAAAGTGTAGGGTGAGATTAAAGGCGAGGCGAGGGAAGAAGTGGTGGATGGTGGAACGAGGGAGAGCAGGGTAAACTTTACGATGTAGAGGGAGAAACGGAAGGTGAAATGGGGGAGATGGGGTGCAAGAAATCCTGTTTGCACATGAAAAATTTATTTCCCATGGCTGCATTTACTCACTTTAAAAAAATATATATATAAGTGATTGAATTGGATGACTTAATGGCTGATTTTATATCTATTTACAGTAAGTATGCATCAAAATTCAAGTCACTAATCTCAACCATATTCAGGTACTTTAATGGGGTTATCATAGAAAGGCTTTACTATGATGTAGAGCAGCACAACGAGATGAGACGGGTTAGCAAGTTCTGTGAAAAACCACCGTCCACATTTTCCAATTACCTCAACAAACCGACTCGAGACACAAACACCAACAAGAAAAGACGACCAAGCACAGGAAACCACAAAAGGTAGCTGCAAAGGCAAAGGAAAAGGCATGCTGACTGCTGCATCTGCAGGGTTTCTGGTAGATTAGCCGATAATGAAATGCTACATTTCAAAGGCAGTTCATCAAAAGTTTGGTTTCAACATTTGTATTCGTTTTAATTTCACTGACTTACATGTGGTGTCTGAATTATTTAGACTGCGATGACGTTTAGAAAGGTTTTGGCTCTTGGGGCGACAGCAGCCTGTTACAGTTGCTCTATGCAGGTGGAGAGAACTGAAAAATGTTTGTGCAGAATAACAAGGGCTGACTCAACATTCTACAGATATTTTACCACTTATATTTTATTCAGCTTCCACAATTGTCTTCTCTCTGCCCTGCACAGCCTGCAGTTCAGCCCAGTTTCATTTTGGCGAATTTAGATACGTAAAGTGTATTTATAGCACCTTTAACAGCACATGGTCACAAAGTGCTTAACAAAGAAAAATAAATAAATGAGACATGTAGAATTACAATTCTACAATTTCATTTCAGATGCTTTTATCCAAAGCGACGTACATAGGTAGGTAGACAGGTCAGCATTAAGGACCTTGCCTAAGGGTCCTCACTGGATACCTGCACCCTGACCGGCATTTGAACCCCCGATCTCCCATGCCAAGGTCTGGGGAGTTAGTCACTGAGATATCCAACCCATCAGCGACTTTTAGGGTTTAAATCCACTATTCTGCCTCTCTCTGTCGATTGTTTAGCCCAGCTTTGTCTCTGAATTTCAATCCAGTCTGTATCTGCTCAAGCTGCTACACAACTGGTTGTCAAACACATTTGCTTCTCGTCTTTTTTTATACCCATGATGCCCTCTAATGAGTCAGAGGAGGAGCTTTGCTGATTTGCTCTCCCTTCCCTCCTACCTCCCTCCTTCTTCTTCTTCCTCTTACCACCAATTCCTCTGGAGACAGTGAGGGTGAAAGAAGTAAGAAATGAAGCACCAGGATACAATTCTCTACAATGAAACATGGATTGTAAGCAGGCAGGAAAACCTAATACACCTGTTACTGTCCCCTTAACAGCAATGTTATAGTCCAGTGTCCAACAGGATACGTGTTCTCTTACTTCCAAGTGACTTTAATGAGTGTAAGTAAAAGCCTAAAATATACAAGTCATACAAAACAACTGGAAACATCCTTATTCAACACTGCATGTAAAGCGTATTTCACAACTATATGCTATTAAACTGTTGCACTGACTGAAATCCTGCCACTGAACTCAACCCAGTAAAGAGAGTGAGGAAGCAACCTGTTCAACTGGAGGATGTTCATTTTGCATGTCATGTCACTCATCCCAGTTTTCTTTCAGGCTAAGTTTTTTTTTAACAAACAGAATACTGCATTACAAATACTTCTATGCTGTATATAACTGCCTCTAAATACCACACAACTGGCATTAATATAAACACCCGTGGATAAAGCCTGCAGTACAAGCGTGTGGAGTGTCTGCTTTCACAACTATCACACTCACTAACCCACACATGTTCTTTTCACATCTGTTTATGAACCCTGTAAAGGGCCTTTTTACTTTGCCAGTATCCTTTTAGGAACCTGATAGGCCCATTAAACTGCTAAGCCAACTTGCTGGTAGCTTACCCTGGCACAGTTACTAATAGGTTAGTGTGCCAAGGGCAGTGAATGGTAGGAGATGGGACAAACAGTCGTGCTATTTATGAGTGAGCAGTGGAAGACGATGTCCTGACTCTGTAGTTTCATGGGGAAGTGGTTTCATTGGGAGGTACTGAGGTGTACTAATAGTTCTTGGTTTGCACCATGACTGTGCCAGCTTAGGCAGCAACATCACGCCAACGCCAGAAGCATTCAAGATTATCACCAACACTTCAGTAACAATTCTGGTGTATGATCTGAAGTTGGAAACAATTTGCCACTATTTTGACAGATGATTAATTAATAATAATAATTTAACCTTATTGATCCCCTTAGGGAACCCATCCTACTGTACATACAAGTGGCAGGAGCAGTGGGCTGCCGTGGTGCAGCACCCGGGGAGCAGTCAGGGGTTAGGGGCCCAACAGGGGCCACAGTCGGGGTTCGATCCTCCGACCTTCAGATCAGTAGTCAGGGGCTTAACCTGTTGCGCCACCACTGCCCCCCGATATATATTACATTTTACAAGAAGATATCGTATTACTGAAAATGGGATTTACAGTCAGACAACCTAAAAACATAAGGCCTGTGACTGTCAACAGTGCAGAGACATTAAAGGAGGTATTAAACAAACCAAAAAGATTTTTTTCTTTTCAACAAACTTATATTCTAATCTCTTCTTAAACTGCAATATTACTTTAAAAACATAATTACTCTATTTCTATTACTCTAATGATCAGAAAGAATAACATCATAAGGCATCATACAACTGGAGTTCATGGTGCATCAGTGCTTTTCTCCAAAGCTGCTGTGGATTTGCTGGATTTCTTATCAATTATACGCGTCTAGTAATCTATAAATGGAGAACTAAATGTATTCAACCTTGTGCAGAATACAGCTAATATGGTTTTCATCTCAATTACAGGATTCTTTTTTTATTCTTAAAATAAATACACACTTGATATAACTAGATGTTCTCACACAAAAAAACAACAGCAACTGTGTGCAGTCAGCATTCCTTTATTTTTTATTTTAGGGGCTGTGGCTAGCAGAGGCAACTTGTTTTGCTCCGCCTGCTGGCTTGACTGGCTCGTGACTGACAGAATGAGGGTCCTAACAGAAGTGCAGAGAGCGTTAGCTACTGGTTGAAAGTCACACTATCAGAGACGAACAAAGTTGAAGTAACACACTCACTTCTGACATGTCATGTTTGCCTGAACGCATACATTAATCTGAGACAGTGAAGGGAGCGTAGTGTAAAAGCTTCATGCCTAATATTTCCATTCAAAACTTCACTGGGCCTGTCAGCTTCTCTTTTACAGTGATGGATTGATTCTGGGTTGTTCTCCATTCTCCTGGAAAATGTTTGGAATAAAACTAGCCTTTGTGAGCAATGGGGAAACTGATAAAAGCTCTTCCATGCTGCCAACAACAATATACTGAGGGCACAATAAAATGCTTGTAACATTATGGTATGTATGCGGGCATTAAACTGGAAGACTAAACTATCCTGAATATGTTCATTCATAATGTTTCCCTCTAACACAGATATGGTTTTTCAAACTGCACATCTAACCTAAAATATGATAATAACACCAGTCATTCACAGCATAGAACAGTTTTATCCAATATTGCCATTAGAAGTTGTTTCTATTATCAATTCCCCAAAACATCTTCTATCATTTGGGCTGCTTCAGAAACACACACAAATGGTCACAAATATTCAGAACCTGACACCAGACTGACACTTTCATTTCTCAGAGGCTGAGCACAAGAGCAGCCAGAGGGTGACAGACCATATTTTTGTGGTAGCTTATTAAAACCCAACACCTCTAACCAACAGCAGATACGACAAAGACACTGAGTGAAACTCCACACTAAACCTCCCCTCAGGCCTCTTTCATAGAGCACACATTCAACCGCAAGTCATAGTGAGGATCACTTAAAACAAAACCAGAAAACTGTCAGATCTGAAGCAGAGATGGCTGACAGTAATCCAGTCATCTAGAAATCAGAGGGGACTTCATGCAGGGAAATGGGAAGTGTGCCTTTTATATACACTTTATCAGAATTAACTGTAACACTGTATCTTTATGATTATCTTTATTAACAGTGGATAGCCTGTTCATAGTCCCTGGCAATGCAACAACTAGATTTAATATATAGATAAAGATATTACTTCACAGCAAACATTGTATAAATTAAGTGATGACATTTTTTTTTGTTTTTTAAAATTTATTTTTGGCCTTTTATGCCTTTATTAGATAGGACAGTGGATAGAGTCGGAAACAGGAGAGAGTGGGGAAGGACATGCGGTTATCGCCCGAGGTCGGAATCGAACCCGGGACAGCCGTTACGCCTTAGCACTTGGGTCACGCGACATAACCGTTAGGCTATTGGGGCGCCCAAGTGATGACAGTAAAAACTTATTTTTCTGCACACCCAGGTTTTGTTGACCAGGGTTGTCCCAAAGGGCCAGCGACCGGTGATTTTCTCCGGTTAGTCACCCTGGTGACGCCGGCTACCTAGGGCTGGTCCGGCAATTTCTGTGCTCCGGATATTCAGGTCCAATTAATGACGAATATCCGAACATTCGACTCGTGCGGCAGCGGCGGCAGGTGGGGGACGGACGGACAACTTTACTAGAGTCCACAAAATTCCATACTGCTCTACCTCCCGCTTGGCACTTCTGTCTTGCTCCTCGGGGTGTTCGTCGTCGGAGTCTGACAGCATTAGCATGTTCTCGCCAGTCCTTTCTCTCGGGTCCTTTTCCACCTCCCGAACCGCGGCTAAGTCGGCGGCCGGTGCACTCGTTCTCCCCCTACACTGTTTCTCTCTACCCTTACTGTGTTCAAGTTGGGAGAACCCTGGTTGACCTTGTAAAGAATCTTATTTTAGACTAATATGTCACAACCTGCAGTCTGATTTATTTGAATTTGATTGATACGCAATGAATATTAGAGCTGCTTCTTGTTGGTGCCGATTACCTTTGAATTTTGAACAGTTGGTTGAATTTAACAAGCAACTTTAACATGTATGAATCTGAGGAATTTTAGAGACACGTGAAAGGAAACAATCGAGAAAGTAATCAGCAGAGTGGACACATTTTTAAAAATGAATGCTAGTTGAAACCCTGACCTTCCAAAAACACTTATGAGCATTAAATGTGGCTCCCCACTGTAGCTTTCATTGATAAATCCTTTCTACGATGTCTATTCAATTCAAACACTCTACAGAAGTAGATCTGCAACACCATGAGACATTGGTAACAGAATAAAATTAACCTCTGGGTGGCGCATGGTGGGGAAGCAGGGAGGGTTCTCTCATCACTCTGTGACAGGTAGCATGACATATGAGGTTCTAGTGACAGAGAGAGATGGCAGTTGCTATGAATAGAGGATCGACCACCCACCTCCACATGCTAACACACAAGCACGCGTTAACACACGTCAACACATGCACACGCAACGGGGGGCTGATTGAGAGAGTGTGAACTCAGCCTGCCGTTCATACGGGGATGTGTTTGACAGCTGTGACTGACAGTCCAAACAGTTCTGGGGAAAAAACACACATCAACACCCGAAGGCTCCGAAGAGACCAAAATACACACCCTGACATGTCCTCAGTGCTGCGTGCTAGACTGGAAAGACACTTAAACCAACGCAGAAATGCAGGAAACACACATATGCTTTTTGCTCTGCTGCACAAGCGTCTATCTGATCCAGCTCTGATGAATCCAACTGGAGCAAACTTTTCCTTTTCATGGTAGCATGTGTAGAGTAAGGCAAGGCAACACGTTTCATACCCAGAGCAATTCAGTGTGCTTTACAGAAAATAAATAATAGCACTGGAACGATATGGCCAGAAATAATGTTATTATAGAATAGTCGTTCCATGCGGCGGTATTCGAATAGTAAATTAGCCATTCGACTATTATAGTCATATAAATATGTATGTAGCCTACTGCCGCCATACAAAAAAGTTCATTCACCATGTTTTCATAGAAAATACATGAAGTTATCAGCTGAGACGACCCACTGCATTTCGTTTAACTTCGTATCCCTGCATCGAACTTTGACCGCGGGGAGCGTGTGGTCTCTCCAACCTGTGCGCTGTGCTCGCGCTTTGCTCAGCACAGCGGCATGTCGTTGTTGCGCGGTGCAAGCAATTGAAATGAATGGGTTTCAGAGCACGGAGGCAGCGCTGCTGCTGCGTCCGCGGACATCCGCGTTGTTTCGTGCATATATAGTATAGTATATGGTGGAATAAACGAAGCCTTGAGGCAGAGAATTTTGCCTCGAGGCATTTTAGCAATCGAATTACTCGAATAACTCGAGGAATCGTTTCAGCCCTACATGTGGGCGCAGGTCGCCAGCAGCAGTCATGAGTTCAAGTCCAGCTTAAGACCCTTTGCTGCATGTCACTCTCCTCTATACCCCCTTTCACCCTGTCTCTCTCTCTATCAATAAAAATGGGAAAAACTCCCAAAAGAAATACTTGAGAAAGTGTCATGCTACTTAAAACCTACTTAAAATACACATCTCTAGTCAGTCAGAAAAATGAGCAACAGTTCAGAAGAAGCAGAATTTTAAAGAAGTACTGCAACACGCAGTGCCATGTTGAGGTAGCATTTATCCCATTTTACACTGATGTGGAGTGATGTCTGTGGTGAGAACAAGCACTGAGAGAAACTGCTAATTGGCGTGATTAAAATGTCCTCACACAAGCACAAGAAACAAAAAAAAACACCCCACCAATGATCTAAGGCTGAACAGTCACATGTCTCGTTTCCTCCACATACACTTTCACATTTTGGAAGAGGTGCACATCACATTTGTGTCACCATATATATCACCATAACATCTTGATGGAGGAAGATAGATCTCTCATTTCATTTCCATAGACACTATACTAAACACTACAAAACACTTCTCTTCATAGGAACTGGGAGACACTACGCAGAAACTTGCAGGAACTGACACACTGAACACTTCAGCATCAAGACTACAGGACAGTTTGACAGGCACAGAGGCTTTTCCTTTGACTTCAGTTGGCATCAGATATTTTGTTACATGTTTATCACTTCAACTTCATTGGCCATATTCAAATAAATGCATCTACCTTTGCTGCTGCTCTTATTCAAAATGAGCCATGACTGGGCTTTTCTGTGTTCCTCAAGAAAATGTGACTTCTAAATAAGACACTGGGTGTGACAAACAGTATAAACCCGTTTGCGAAATGCATATGATCCCCATGTCAGATTATAAAATATCGGAGAGATCAAAGGAAGCTGGTCAGAGCTAAATGAAAATCTATACTTAACTCTGAGTTTACAAGAAACATGTCCCTGGCAGAGCTATGTCAAAACAGTTAAGAGCTCATAGGAATCTACTGCACTATAGAAATGCTGAAACTTTGGTTTTAGAAAATGACAGCAATGCTAAATGTTGTGACTGCTTCAAACTTGAGCTGTGGAAATGATTCAGTGTGAGCACTTTCATGTTTCCTCTAGATTTTAGATTTACAAACATACATGGACTATCTATCTTTTGCAGACCTAGTACTTCCCAGGGGACCCAAACACAACACACAGACGCCAGACACCATCATTCATGTGCTCAAGTTGGAGGGTTAGGGTGTAGCCTCTGGGGTCAACTAGCAGGCAGTGTGTTCTGCAAGAGCGTGCATGTGGACGTGATCCTGGTTATATGACCATACAGTGATGGGTCTGCCCTTAAACCACTTTCTGATTCACTGAGGCAGAAGGCTCCATCTGTCAACAGGAAACACTTGTTATGATCTAAATTCTGATTACAAATTATAGACACATACTATCATAACTTAGGTATAATTAAGCAGTTTTTTTTATAGCATCAAGATTAACACTGATACATTAAAACTGATACAAAGGGTGCCATACTTGTCAAGTGTTAGTTTTAATCTCTACATAATTCAACTGTTTTTCACACTTGTGCCTCACTCGTACACCAGGGTGGGTCAAATGCACTCTGATACAGAGCATGTGCGAATATGAAACCCCGTGTTTGTGTATGGATTTGCATTTACACATACACACTCTTACACACACAGACATAAAGCTCCAGGACAGTGCACACAAACAGCAGTGTGAAGGAAAGAGGAGGGACGGGATGAGGGATTAGGCCTATAAAAAGGTGTCTGGTTTCCCTGCCTGAGGGCTGATAGCAGATATCACAACTCCTCGGAGTGGCTGTACACCTCATTATCAACACTGTTCTCCCTCGCAGCTTCCACTGGCCTCCATAGCCGTCGGCCATTTCTGTGACACCAAATATATGAACCTTGCTCCAGCCATAGCTGAGAATACGGTACCTACACAGAGGTACAAGGAACAACTTCATTTCTAAGGCAACTTTTTCACCGTTATGCATTTGTTGAGCAAACATTTGTCTACTACTAGTTAAAACAGTGAAATAATACAGCTAAACCGAGGATGATTGAGTACAACATAAAGGCTGACAGGAAGTCTATGGGACCCAGGAGGAATTTGGCTGTGCAGAAAACAGCAGATAACAGTTTAAAGTCTTTTGTAATTACATGTTCCCTAATGACTGACTGCAGCCTTGTGGGCACGCACTAACAAATGACAACTTTGTTTGACAAATTTTAAGATATGACTGACTGGTTTGTGTGTGCACAGTTGCAACGTAGCCTCCTGGCCCCACTCATTTTGTTCACCCTTTCATAATGCTCAGTGGAAAAACCAAAAAAAGAAACGCAGAAAAAGAGAACAAGATGAGAATCAACAGCAGTTTTATAAATAGATGTCTGTCAACACTTTCTTTTTTACTTATCACGATTGTCCTATTCCTAGAATCTTGTACTTTTAATATGTGTTCCTCAAAAGTAGCTAATTACTCAATATGGAATCCAAATGAAGCCTTTGCTATAATTATGTACTAGTGTTCTGGATGGTGTTACCTCTCAAGAACTACTTTAATAATGTGTAATGCCTGTAAGTGGCATTACTACTGTTAGTTTAGGACGTACCATGTTTACTGACAAATCTGCAAACTCAGTCCAACTAATCTGCAATATTAAGATCCCATCACCATGCAGGCAGAGAGACGACCACAGGAAAACGATCCCTCAGATTGGATGCCACAACCGGTGGAAAATGGAGCTGATATGACGTGGCCTCATCAGCTTATGGCAGACTTTTTTTTTAAATGATATTGAATTTCAAAATTCCCGAAGGTGGGGACAAATTTGTGTAACATGGGTATCAAAATATATCCATTAAAGCATGAGGCTGCAACTGAATGGGTTTTTCATTCTTTCATAAACTAGGGGTGTAACGGTACACAAAAATCATGGTTTGGTACGTTTCGGTTCTCAGTTAATGGGAAAATTAATTTAAAAAAACATTAGCATTAGCATTAGCCATCCCATTCGCTAGCCATACAGACTAGGCGGATCTTCTCCGTCTCACAGTTGCACAGTATTGCGGAACTACAAACACGTAGGAGTTTCCAGTGGACCACAGGATGTGACGGACCGTTTATTCTCCTGTTGGCGCTTCTGTGATAAGCCTAGTCTGTATGGCTAGCGAATGGGATAACTAATGCTAATGCTAATGTTTTTTTTTATTAATTTTGCCATTAACTGAGGCCCAAAATGTACCGAACCATGACTTCCGTACATACGTGACTTCCGTGACAGACCGTTTATTCTCCTGCCAGCGCTTCTGATAATAAGCGTAGCGTGATAAGCCTAGTCTGTATGGCTAGCGAATCGGGTAGCTAATGCTAATGGTTTTTTTTTTATGAATTTTGCCATTAACTCAGGCCCAAAACGTACCGAATCGAACCGTGACTTCTGTATGTACGTGACTTCCGTGACAGACCATTTATTCTCCTGCCAGTGCTTCTGATGATAAGTGTAGCGTGATAAGCCTAGTCTGTATGGCTAGTGAATGGGATGGCTAATGCTAGTGCTTTTTTTTTTTTTTTTTTTTCATTTTTCCCCTTAACTGAGAACCGAACCGTGATTTTTGTGTACCGTTACACCCCTATCATAAACAAACACCTTATAGGAGTCTTGCAGGCAGTGCATTCATCCAGTGAGGTGTAAGAGGGGGGTTCTTCGTCATCTGATGACCATTTACTTCACAGCCTACATAAACTGATACCAGCCTACAAATGCATCGATTCCTGCCAGACGTAATAAGTAAACATCATGAGAGTTAGCAGGATAACTTGTTAAAAGGCTTATAAAAGAAGAGTTCAAACATGCCTTGAAGCCTCACAAAGTGAAGCCTAGCCAAGAATCAGCAGTATCTGAAAGACAAGAACAGGCTAACGTGGAGACACTGTGCTCCTTGTTACTGTTACCTGTGTTACTGTGTATGACGTGTTCTCAAGACTTCAAGACCAGACAGAGAAAAAATGGGTGGAAATAACAAGTCTCACCAAGCAAGTGAATGTGCATATATGTGTGTGCGGGAGTTAAGTGAGAGAAATTTGGAAATTCAAGCCTGCTGGCTGCATAAGTTCTGGCAGCCTATTGAAAAAATACCTGCATACTGATGTCACAGCCCCAACGCACACTGTTGCACAGTTCTAACACACAGCGAGCATAAACAGCAGTCTTTTCCTTTAATACACACTCACTTCCTCAGCAGCACTGCGCTATTCCGTGTGTGGCCCGCAGCATGGGTATTACGCACAAATCTTTCAAGCACATATTTAATCATTGAGAAAAAAACTGTCGCAGTGAAGGCGGCCAAGTTTGGGCACCACACTTGTATTCCAAGTCAGCCCTGGGCAAATGTTTGAATGAGGGGCATGTAAATAAGGGAAGAGGAGTGGACAGAGAGAGTCTCCCAGACAGCAACGGAGACAACAGAGGGACGTAGCTCGACTTGGAGGCTCACTCTGCGCTTGGCACTGCTGCCTGGCATGTGCCACCGTGCATGCCAACAACTGCAGCAGCCAGTTAGGAGGGCTGAACACAGAGTCACTACAAATATTGCCACAATCTTGTCTGTTAGCAAAGTCTCTAAGGAACATCCACAGCTATCTATGAGGGACGGTGGATACAAAGGAACAGAAATAGATCAGCTGAAGGGCAGAGTGCAGGTTGAGCTTTAGTTTTGCCAGTGAAGAGGCACAAGGTGGCAAGTAACATCACATTATAGTGGAATATTGTTTAGAATATTGTTAACCTGCGATGAAAAACAACAGTACAATTAGGTATTTTAGCATCTAATGCATTTCTAGGCCAAAATATTCTAATCTTTGCACACTCCACTGCCATCACTGTACTTGACCTTAACTGGCCTCTCAATGTCATGGAAAGTTCAAATGCTACTTCATCATATCAGAGAAGGGTCTGATGAAACAAAAAATAAAGGACAATGTGATCTAGGGCTGAACAATTTATGGAAAAATACCAAACAGCCATTTTCCTCACAGACATCGTGATTATATTTGTGATATTTCTTTTCTGGCTTCACTTCAGTATTCACCGTGTAATAGATTTAAAGCATCTGGGGGAGCATAATCACACAAGACACCATCAGAAGCGTGACTGTCACACAAGGAGGGCAGCATGAACTTGCAAAACCATTGACACAACAGTTTAAACCCTGGATCAGACATAACTTACTACTATTTAAAACTAACTTATATTTGGCTTGCAGCTTTTGTGATTGGCTAATTGCACGGTTTCAAATTGTGATTTTCATTTGAAATGGAAACACAAACACTCACAAATACTAAGAAAATGATCTTTTATAGGGAATAAAATGAGAGTGTTATGTTACAAACAGAAACAGAGAGAAATGACTAAGTTAACTGACTGCTGATGAGCTGTCTGACCCTCAAGGCTGACTGACTACAGATGGCAGAGGTCTGGTAGCTGCCCTGAGACGCCCCACAGGGGGCAGAATCAAGGGCAGGGCTCAATAGTGTGTGTGTGTGTGTGTGTGTGTGTGTGTGTGTGTGTGTGTGTGTGTGTAGAGTTGGGTGGGTCACATCAGCCTGCACTTGCAAGTGCATGCATACACATATACACACAAGACACCAGCTCCATCTGTCTTTGACATGGGAGAGCTTAATGACAGAGGCAGAAAAGCCAAAGAAAAGGCCTCCTCGTTCTGTCTCTCTCTCCCTCCCTCCCTCCTTCCCTTCATTCATTTTCCTTCCCTCTATCCCTCTCTCCTTCTTGACCGCACTCTCTAACATCAATGCTCCATATGGAGCTCTCTGGACAGACTTTTTAAAACTCTTCTTGGCCTGGCACACAATCAATAAGACATCTAGACGTACACTTACTTGCACACCAACTGTACACTTTAACGAGTGCAATCTGGCACAGAGGCTGGAATATACTGAGCAAGTACATACTCCATTACTTGTGCACATATAATATGTCCTGAAAACAAAGTAATGAAATTTCCAGTGTGTGCTGCAGAGCCAACCTGGACTCAGATGTACACACACACACACAAGCCCATTAATGCTTGTTCTATCTTTAATGAAGCCTCCTTTGTGAATTGTGAAGGTCTGACTCTGCTTCCTCTATACTGTCTGCCACCTGCCTCCTTTCAGTCCTCAGGTAACGTGTCCTACTTTGAGACTGACACTCCTCCTGACCAGTTGCAGTGGTACTGGGCACCAGGTTAAATCAGTTCACTCAGGTTTGACTGAGCTTGAGCTGGTAAAGCTGAAGAGACTGGGTGAAGGTACTTCTTCAAACCAAAAGTCAGCAATATTGTTCTCCATGTAGGCAGAAAGATGATGCAGAAAACACAAGAGTTAAGAACCGCTGAGCAAAAAAAGTCTCATTAATCTGAGTGAAATATACCACCTAAATGTGTCCGTCTTCACCTGCATCTATGACAAGAAACCAACCTCTTTTAACATTCTATTCTTGGTATTTGGTCAAATATTGTTGCCACTGTACAGATCTCTGGTTCCCTAAGAAGACTGCTTTCTATCTAACAGGACCAGGCCTGCAACTAACATTTATTTTCATTGTCAAATAATTTGTCAGTTATTTTCTTCATTTAGTTGCTGGACCTGCAAAATGTTGATCAGTGATTACAAAATTCCAAGATGGCGTTCTCAAATCAGAAAAGATTCAAACTTCTGAAGCTAGAATCAGACAAGTTTGACTTGTTCCTTTAAAACAAAACTCAAACCACTTAACAGAATATCAAAACAGAGTCATTTAATAGTTGACTAAATATCTGATTATTCAATTAATTGTTCCAGCTCTTGATGTAATTATTTAAACATGCAGTCCAAGCTTGAGTGGGTGACAGGGATATGTACACAAAGAGATTGTATTAGACTGAACTTTTATATTATTAGGTCACAATCCAACCAAAACACGATTTCATTTTAGGTTGAATAAAATAAAAAGCCTCTTGAGCCACTAAGTCCTGAACAGTCACTCATTTTAGCACCATAAAAAGATAAAGTAAAGAACAGGATAAAGTCAGGGGAGGTGTTTTCTGAACATACAGCCAGAACTAAAACTTCCAGGCCTAGTGCAGAGACACACAACTATGTGCTCTCACAAAATTAGACATTCATGATCAAACAAAATGCACAGAAGTGACAAGTGTGACTATAGCCGAAGAGCTGCACAGAGCGGCTGGGGTTCTGGGTTGAGACAGGTCATGTGCTTGGGGGAAACTGTCAGGAAAGAGAAGAGAGGGGACAAGGCAAGGGAGCCTTGAACCCTGAATGAACCACCCTTTCCCGCTCCCCTCTCCCCCTTCTCACTCTCTGCTGAGTTGATGACTCACTGCTGGAACGAGAGGGAACTCAGGGGGAAGTATTGTGAGCAGTCTACATCAACCACAGCAGCACTACTGGAGCTTGTGCTATTTTGGTAAATGATTAATTCATTATCTGTTTGCAGCTTTCCCAATGCAAGACTCTGTTGTTTAATGAGTTTAACTTAGTTGGACAACACAAATCAGTTGAAGATGTCACCTCTGGCTTTGGAAACTACAACAGATATTGTGGACTAAATGCTGACACTATGTAGACAAAACAATCTGGGAGAAAAACATTGTTCTGGAAACTAAGTATGAGCTGCAGCCCTTGTCTGACTAATATCTGGGTTAAAGAAATATGGTATAGTGTTGAATTGATTCTATGATACTCTTTAGGGCTGGTCCCGAATATTCAAATATCAGAATATTCGGCGGTTGTGGTGGTATTCGGATAATAATTTTGATATTCAAATAGTCATGCGCCCCCGCCAGGCACCGCCAAGGCTCTAGTACGCTGCCAAGGTTGTAGTACGTGGACCTACCAACTCCGATGTCACGCTGCACTTCGCCCCTGCTAGTAAACGAATACTAACAGCCGGCACACCGCTACAGCTCGAGCCAAATATTCGAATAGTCGTCATTAACTGGACCCGAATATTCGAAGAACGGCAATTGCTATTCGGATCAGCCCTAATACTCTTAAATGGTATAATGAATGTAAAACATTATAAACATTTCAATATAACTAACATTTAGAATTATATACAAATTAGGGCTGTTCCGAATAGCAATTGCCGTTCTTCAAATATTCGGGTCCAATTAATGACGATTATCAGAATATTCGGCTGGAGCAGTAGCGGCGAATAATATAAGATTATTCGTTTACTAACACGGGGGCGAAATGAAGCGTGATGTCGGAGTTGGTAGGTCCACGTACTAGAGCCTCGGCTGCGTCTGGCGGGGGGGCGCACGACTATTCGAATATCAAAATTATAATCCGGATACCACCACAACGACTGAATATTCGGATATTCAAATATTCAGGACCAGCCCTACTACAAACTATTGTCTTATTCCACAAAGCTCAGAATCCACTACAAGTAGCTCACTGATTGGGATGTTTGTTTCCTAACTATGCCACCCTTTCCTACAGCAACTCTTCAGCGCCAGTATTTCTCACTGAAACCAGTGACTACCCCAAGAAGGTGCTTCATAACATGATAACATGCAGTCAGCTGAATACTTTCTTTGCCCCTAGCCAGTGTTTTGACCTTGATTAAAACATTTGCTACAACATTACAAGCTTGATTTTCACAGCTTATGTGTACAATAACACCATGAGGTTTAACTGCATGTTCACCGCAGCATTTTAACACCAAGCTCTCATGTAGACAAATGGCTGATTGGAACTTATAGACTAATTATCAACACCTCCAGCTCTGCTCTCGCAGTGTAAACTACTCTACAATACATAATGGCAAGTTGTACAAGAGATGTAATTCAGCCATACATGTTTGAACCAGAAACTGATACCGAAAAATGAACAGATGATAAAGAAAGCCCCACCCTACAAGCTGCCACGATTGGGTCCTTAGATTTGTTAAATATGAAACCCCAAAAGTCTTAATCCATGTTTTTGATACCGTCATCAGTACACTGCAGTTTCAATGCTGCTCATGATGCACCTTGCAGCATTTAAAAACACCATATGGATATGTGAACAAGATAAAATACTTTATTTTCACCAGAGGAGGTCTTTAATCAATGATCCAAATAGCTGTAATTGTTTTAACTCTAGTGATTGTATCTCTCCAGTAAACATGGCTGTCTTTTAAAACGGGACTATCCAAAATTAAGCGCAGTTTCTGGGCATTTATCAGCTCAGGCAAACTAACCACTGTCTTGCCCTGCCCTTGCCTCAAAACCACCCAAAGGACTGACTGCGCTGCAACAAGAGAGAAAATAGAATTCCTGGCAGAACCAGAGAGAGGCAGAGGGAGACGTGACCTTTAGCTCACATACTGTGAGATGATCCTTAGCAAACCAAACCGAATGTAGAGACCACAGCACACTTGTGTGTATATGTGTAGTTTAGCAATGACTGTGTCAGCGCAATGCTGTCGTCTGGTTTCAGTGCTGCTGTCGTGATGGGGAAGGGGGGATGTTGTTCCTGCAACTTCTTCCTCTTCAAAACATGCCATCTTTTCCAAACAGGCAACTCTGTCGTTGACAAGATGCTAGACAAATGATGTTCCCTGGATCTTAAGCACACACACTGATTTTCTAGAAGACACACATTTTGTATGGTTTAAAGGTAATCGTTTCTCATGCAGTGTAATTCAAGTGAACACTAGCTGAGTGCTGGTAAATGAAAGCAAACCTTGGTTCATGCGTCTACCAGACACTTAGGCGAGCTGGGGTTGAGGTTAGGATATTTGAGGTTGAATTCTAATAGATCCAGAGGGGTGATAAACAGAGAGACTTTGCTGGTGACTTTTTAAGATAAACCCGTGGATATAAAAAAAACAAGTTAGTTTCCTTCCATGAGCTCATATGAAACCTCCCATACATTCTTCAGCAGTGCTTCTAAAATGATGGCAACAGTAGAGAACATCAAACTGCAGCCACAAGTGCAAGATGATCAACCACAACATTAACAACCCTCTCTTCGAGAAAAAAAAGCATTGTTTCCAAAACCACAATCAATAGGCCGTTCCATAAAACGGCACACATGTCCATTACTTCATTGTGATTATAAGCAAAGGCCAAAACCTCCTGACGTCAACAGCCACAGGAATGCCACCAGGCGGATTCTTCAGTAAAACTGTCCGGCAGCCTTAGTTAAACAACCAGACAATGCAAAGAAACACTTGGAGATAACAGTTTGCCTTTCCTGGAATCCCAACCCTTCTCCCTCTGCTCTTTTCTTTCAATATTTTCCTGACCCTTGATAACTCCTTTTTTGTGCCTATGCTGCTCTTTCTCTTGCAGAGGGGGATACAGACTGTTTGTCTCCCCAGGGCTATGATCACTTGCCTGGGCATATACTGCAGTGGTCTCTGTAGAGGCAGGCCTGCAGAAATCTGACATTTAGGTTGAAAAACATGACAAATACATGCTTCATGTCAGGTAGGGTTTTAGGCATACAGGGAGAGAAAATATACTTTAAAAAATTAGAAAATATTACATTGAATCTGTCTAATAATATGAATAATAACATGAATATGACAAAGGCCCAACAAAAAAACAAACAGCATTTTCTCCTACACCTGATCTGATATGCTGAGATCTAGCAATAAGACAGCGCAGTAAAATGTCAATTCAATGCTCGCAAAGATCAATAACACCCAAACCAATGTTTTTTCAGAGTTATGAGCCATTTACATAGAGAGGAGAGGTGTGAGAGACTATCAGCCGACCTTATATGATGCCACTAACAGCCCCACGGCTATAACAACATGTTTGTGGAAGGTTTACTACAGTCTGGCTTAGTGCTTGCCGCTCCCTCCTTATCTAATACAGTAATAGTGGCAGTTGATCACAGCTGTGGGAGGTGCGTTGTAAGGGGCTTTCCCAACACGGGAGATCCTGTGTATATGTGTAACCTTTCTCTGAATGGATAAGCCGGCCTAGTGTAGTAGTCAGAACCGACAGAACATTCTGACAACAGCAAAACAATGCCCTCATTGCTGATCGCTCACTGCCACTGCTGAGAATCAAATGGTAATTATCTGGGCCAGTAAAATAAAAAATAAAAAAGCTCTCTATACTCGAAGCCTAGACCCCTTGTGAATTCTCCTGCAGTCTTACAGCAGCATACTCTATACTCGTGCAATCTTGCCATGACTTTCCTATTCAAAGAGAATGTAGACATACACATCCCCCTTTGTCATCCCTTTTATTTTCCATCTTATCTTATTATCGTCTTATTATCTTCCATAAAGAGAAACAAAAGGAAGAGAAGAACAAACAAGTGTTACAGTGTTCAGTCTATTTGTTCCTCTCAATTACAGCTGCTCCAACATAGGAAGTAGGTAAAAGTGAGAGCAAACAGGAGTCAGACAGGGGGAATCAGCTTGTGTTTTCTGAATGAAACATCCTGAATGTGGAGGGACAGCGGGGGCAAAAACTGCTGACACAGTAGAAACCACCATTCCCTTGGCGAAGCTGTAATCACTACAAACAGCAAAGGAACAGGGGCAGGGGAAGGCAAACTCTTGGGCTGAGGAAATTCTCTTGGAAGTGGAGAGAGTGAACGTGAGAAAGACAAAGAGCTGCTCCCAAACAAGAGCCACAGCGGAGTGGTACGTACTTCCACCGCCTGTCGCCTCTGCCTCGTGTTAGCTTTCTGTCTCTCCTGTCCGCTCGCCTGTCTTAGCTAAGCAGTGAAGCCCATGCCAACAACAACACCAAGAGGACTTGGGCCTCTATCAAACATGACGCCAGGGTTGTTTGAAAAACCACACTGGCTTTAGATTTACATCAGAATGTTCCGTCCCATCCTCACCGAAGCAAACAGCAGCAGGGTTTTTTGGAAGAGCCAGAGAGAAAAACTATGAGCTCACACTAATGCATTCCAAGCCTTGAACAAGTAAATAAATCCCCCCCCCCCTTGTCGTGGGGTTTGTATGAGAAACCCAACCTTGTTATCAGGGTTCAACCTTCAACCTCGCTTAAAAAAAGGTCACTCAAATGCATCATCAATACAGAGAGACAGTGTACTACGAATACGCAGGAGGGAAGTGAAAGCACAGGGACATGCTATGGTGGTATGTGCACACTTTAGCAGGTGGCTGAGGACCAAGAATGGGGAGTGCCAAGCTGGCGGTGGTCCAAGCCAAATTACACAAAAATGTGCATTTCTATCCCCTTGGGTGTCTCCTGTGGGGTTTTTTTCTCCTGAGACAGACAGACAGACAGACACAAACAGCCTGAACAGGGAAACAAGAGAATGAAGACACTGAGTCAACGAGGGCGTGTGGTGCTTTAAGAGGTCCATCGTCACTCGACCAAACAAGTTGAATCTGAACCCTGACTGAAACTATAGGCTTCGGGGGATATTTCAATCATGTGAAGTAATGGATATGTATGAACTTCCAAAACAATAGGCTACTGTATGCGCAGGAATAAATCCCCCCTAAAAGATGTCTGGCCCATTTGCTTTGGTGCTTTGCCTGTGATTTCTGTCCCCCTCCCCTGCCTTGTAACCCCCCCACATGCCACACACTTTGAAGATTTTCACAGCTCTGGGTTGATAGAGGGCAGCTTTTGGAGGCTGCAGGGATCCTGAGGTGACACATGGATCAGGTAGCTTGTATCATCTCCATCGTTAACCTATCCCAGCTAAGGTAGCGCGGTGTGTGTGTGTGTGTGTGCATGCGGGTGGACATGGGGGCTGCTGCTTTGAGGGATGTG